>CM062096.1:576636-763851 GCA_031163375.1 Conogethes punctiferalis | reverse complement strand
ACGGGGTAAAGGGTATTTGAATAATAAAAATATGCTTATCTTTGGGCCTAATTCTACTATTGCCCCTTTGTTTCCGGTAGTTTCCTGAGGCTTTATATTGGGGGTCTTTGCTTTTCATATGTATCAAATGAATTATAGCTCCATTTCGAATTGTGGTACTGAAGGGGGAATCGTGTTATTTTTGTTTTATTAAATATGAAATTACTGTATCACGGACAAGGCAAAATAAAAGATAAGATAGATACTCAATGGACATACATACAGTCGACTTAAACATAGACAAAAGTTATATTAAAAGCAATTTAGGCGTCTCATCGCTTAAGCATCGCTTTAAATGTACATAATATAAATGAAGACGTGGCCATACCGAGAGTCTCCGGGCGACCACCGCTGCAGGCTCGTAGCCCACCGGTAGGAGGCGCGGTGCAGGTCGGAGCAGTCGGCCAGCATGCGGCAGAGGCGGCGAGGACCACCGCCGCGCCAGCTCGCGCAGCACGCCGGCCTGTGTCGCCTCCCCCGCGCCCTCCCCCCCCACACGCCTCCCCCCCCCGCGCCACCCACGCGCGCGACCACGCGCCAGTAGCGCCAGCGGTGCGCCGGCCCGCACGCGCTCCCACTCTACGTCTGCCACAACCAAACAAGACAACCACCAATATACTCAGGGCAGCAATGATATTACACAAGGGAGCGACTATCATCTTGGGGCGCGTTCCACTAAGCGATCACAACGCTCAAAAACACTCATTATGCCCGTTCCACGATGGCGACCGGAACGTTGCCTTTGCGGCGATGACAGTCATAACTTTCGCTCAGCCCGAGCTCACAACGACCCATCTAAAATGGTGGGTCGAATGGACATTGAGATAATTTAGGCGCCAAATTGAAGTTGACGTAATAAATATTTAGAACATGGGCGACGGAAAAAATTAATATTTGTACGATCGATAAGATTTTGCTGTGGAAGCGAATATTTTTCCAGCTGATGCAAATCGCACAAGGGCGGTAATTTAATTACATCAATTTCAATTTTCCAAACTGTTGACCTGAAGAAGGATAAAAACGCCCCATTAACCCATTCCACTTCGGTATTAAATACCTACGCTTAGAACAAGTGGAACGAGGAAAACCGCGGTCCGTGGGGCGTGATCGTTGTAGTGTAGTGTACGTACCTGGGTGGCGCAGCGCGTCCCAGCAGCTGCTGTATTGTGCGCTGCAGCAGGTCCCGCAAGACACACCTCGCTCTCGCGCTCCATCTGCGCCTGTATCTGCGCTCGGCTGCGCGGAGACATGTACGTCGCCTCTATCCACTCGTTCAGCACACTGCACAAAGGAACACGTACAAGACCAATATTGGATCATGTGCTTTGGCAAAATGGGACTTGGCTCTAATTTACTAAGACTCTACAACATGTTCAATCAACACTTCATCGTCAATATCAGCCTGAAGGACGTCCACTGCCGGACATAGTGAGAGGGAATATTAGAAAACGAGCTTTTACCTGAGTACAAATGAAACCTCCTTACGTCACCGACCCGCCTGCCAAGCTAGTGACTAAGGTTAATAGGGGAGGTTACCAAGGTACAATACATTTACATTAATATTTAGTTCGCATTTTAGATAATAATATAAAAATATTACATTGTATACGTATTTTTCTTTTTCATATATACATAAAAATAACAAAGATACAAGGCATCAAATTTAGGAGTGAGTCTTTGATGTCACTCCCGTTGCTACAAATGCCACACGGCGTGACGTCACGCGTACTTTAAAGATATATATGTACTTTGTATAATTTTCGTCTATTTTACAATGAAAAAAATAGGGTATCTTATATTTTAATTATCTAAAAGACGGGACATTTGTTAACGGCACCTAAGCCTACTCCTGTGTCCCAGCGCAGTACGTTTGCAGGCTTACGAGGACTTGTTGTGTTATTAAATAGAGTATGTTACGGTAGCTCACCACGTCGTTGTGCGGCGCTGCGGCCGGCAGCGGCGGCGCGTCGCGGGCGGGCTCGCGGTCTCGTCGGCCGCGGGGGCCGTGGAACCAGCCGTTGATGGACAAGACGGGGCAGCTCCCACGGATAGGACCTCCTCCACCTGCAAACCATAGCATTCACTGCATGATAACACCTCACGTCTCTTTTTGCCTATGTCTTTCTATCATAATGTCAAATTCCGAGTGGATGTTGTAGTTTTTCGTTTTAGAGAAAATTTCATTATCATAGTATCATTTATATATAGAAGATTTGGGAACCTACAACCTCGGGGGAGGTTGCTGGGCCTGACAGGCCTGCCACCTCCGGGGTGAGGTGACAGGGTGTGTGAGGACTCCACCTCCCGAAACCCATTTCGGCATTGATGCCTCTCAAGGGCACACCTCCTAAACCCCCCCGTGTCACCAGGTGGCCAGTACAGTGCTAGGGACACGGGTAACCGCGAGCATACTGTCGCATCCCTGCATGCCCTGGCCAGCGCAGATGGACAAGCGGGGCCGGCACTCCATGGTCCAGGGAGGGCAAATACCCCCCACCCCCCGGGCTGTGGGAAGCAGTAGGGTGGCTCACCGGGTGGACTTGTTGCTAACGGTGTAGTTCCGAGTGGATAGTCCGCGCTCACCTCACGGGCCATGAAGAGTCGTTGTACTGCCAAAGTGATCGTGGGGGGGGGGGGGGGGGGGTGGCGTCGGCCCGCACTGACCTGGTGGTAGGGAGTGGGCCCGACCTTGAAGAAGGCCAGCATGTTGTCCGCGGCAGCACGCGCCGCGCCACGCGGCCGCGCCGCCCGCGTCCGCGCACAGCAGCTCCAGGCGCGCCCCTGGCCGCGCCGACCAGCCGTGCGCCGCCGAGCTTGTTAAGCTGCGGACATAACTCAATCGCGAGCTCATTCAATACTTTAGCTACGTATTGAGCTTGTTTGGTAATGCATGGAATAACGCAATTTTGGCATGGATCGACCTGGAAATATAGATATTGGAAAGATCAGCTTGTAATATTGGGAGACTTTGGCTTCTGCTTTCCCTGGGCCAAACTATAGAAATCCTCGCAGGACCTCTCTGGTCTCCCGAGATGTTTATTTATATATTTATATACATCTCAATACTTTAATGTTCCGTTTCGTGTCTGTGATCTCTCCTTCTTCTCCATTCATAGTTGCAATCTTTTTTTATTTTTAGTTTGTATCGCAGAACCGATAACCGTTGGGGGTAAACCCAGTTCTGAGTCGTGAGACCCGCGCGTCTCGGCGGACGTGGTGTAGGCCTATGTCCAGCAGTGGACCCCACTGCCCGATGATGGACGTACCGTGCGTGTGGTCGCCGCCGTTCTCCTGCGACCGGCTCGCGCGGCCGTCCAGGGCGCCAGGTACAGGATGAAGGCCACGCGGCGGCGGCCAGCAGTCGTCGGCCCCAGCAGGTGGTCGGCCGGGCCCGTACAGGCGAGCACGACGCCGACACCGACGTCGCGACAGGCCCCGTCACTTCTGCAACTGACGTATGTTATTTTAGACTTTTGTTCAGTTCATCGACGTCTGGAACATCCACAGCGGGATGTTTAGTTTAGTTTAAATGGGCCAGTATCTCGCAACCAGTTGTCTGAGCGCTCAATTTGTGTGTGGGGCTGGTATGTTATTAATGTGATTGGGGGAGGACTCAACTCCCCCAAAACTCAATGGAAGAGACCGACAGACCGTACAAGTGAATAATGTGTCAGGAATATGTAAACAGTGTTTAAAATTAAATCCCACTGCTCTGTGTATAAATATACAAAAAAATAACTAGTATTTGAAATAAAATCCCAATTTCAAAGATACAATATGTGCGTACATTCTAATTGCTGTCAGCATAAAAAGGTCTGGCTGGCAAGTGCTGGAGGCGAGAAGCCAACAATCGAGCACAGTGGCGAACCTTGGGCGAGGCCTATGTCCAGCAAGTGGACTGATGTGGGCTGATGATGATGGATGAACGGTCCATGTAATTAGTGGATTTAGAATAGGGACTAACTCTTCCCTTGGGTGTCATAGAGACAACTAAGAGAATATGAGAACAATGCGCGTTAACTAGTACAACTAACACGACTGTGATGACCAACCTGCCTGACAAGTGGTGCTAATAAGGCACATGTCCAGCTGTGGATGTTTGCAGGACTGATAATGAAAACCAGCCTTACAACCAAATCATTTCTAAAGACCTATGAAAATCCTCATTTCATTAATATAAATATAACTTCAAAACCTGACCCTTAACCCAACTCATAACTTCAGTCTTCAATAGTTCATGTATGCCTCTATGCTCCGCTGCCAGTGAGACTGCACAAGTCTGTCGTTTGGTGAACTCGTACAAATCCATCTTTATCCCGCGACCAGTCCAGCGTGTCATGTCGTCTACTATGATGTTGATATCCCTCGGGGTTGGCCAGCACGTTTGTGCAGCAGGGCATATGCGGAATTGGCCGCATGTGAGTGTCGCTCATCGCTTGTGTGGTCTTTTAGTTCTTTCCAATGTGTAGTCAGGCCTTTCTTTTATTTCTCAGTTTCCTGTAATAGTGCCTTATGTATATTATACCCTTTCTAGCACTATAGGACTGTAAATATTACTCACTATTACTTTAGTATGTATTTATTATTGTATTTATAGATTTGTCATCCTAAATGCAGTTTACAGTCCAAACATGATCATGGATACATACTAACTTGATTTATAATTGTAATATTTTTTTTTGACCTGCGTCAATTTCAATATTCACTCACTATGCTTAGTTTAGTGATTTACTTTGTTGGGTGGTGTACACAATCTTATGTGTGCAATTTCCTCACACTCAATGTTGTCTTGTTTATGTACTAACACTGTTCAAAACATTATCCCTTAAGTTTTATACTTTAAGAAGATGGATATACTTCAATAGCATCCTAAACATTCATCTTACCAATGGATACTAAAGATATATTGACCAACACGTTAGGTGTGGTCATATCACCTTAAGCGATTTTATAATAAATCGTGATACCTTTAAAGCCTCATTCCAGTTTTTATGGTTCATCCATTCGGTTAGGCGCGGAGGGTTCAATTGTGCTCTCACAGGTTTGTGTCAATATTAGTCATCCTCTATAAGGGGCTGAGACATCCTCCCATGGCGACTCAGAGTCGGAACTGATAGTCTGAAGATGATGATGAGAAGGTATGTCCGCTGAAAAATAATAATGGAATGTCACTACATAGACTCTGTCTTGCCTACGCGGATTTTGTGGGCAACACTCTGTAGGAATTAGTGAATCCATATAGATAAAAATCCAGTATTACAATATGGGAATTTAGTGGCGGCTATCCTAATATTTACCAGTTCCGATTAGTTTCCCGCGCAAAGCCCAACAAGCTAAAACTGTCTCTAGCGGCATCACTCAGCATACCTCCGCGGATTCCTCTTCACCTCGTCGGCGGAGGCCTGGTACGAGTTGGACGGCGCAACACGTCCGAGTCCGTCGCTCTCCGTGTCCCGATATCTCGATGACGGGCGGTTGGCCAGTGGCCGCTTAGCGGGGGAAGGCGGGGCGGCGCTCGCGCCTCCCGCGGCTCACCCGCGCCGGCCCGGCCGCTGCCGGCCGCCGCGTCCGCCACCCGCCGCGGTGCTGGGACGACGGCTCCCGTATCGTTGCTTGGCGAACTCATTATAACGCCTTACCCGACATAATACGCCCGAAAAAACAAAGTAAACGAAATGATGCGACGCCTAACCTCAAAACTTGTTACGTTGGACTGTCAAGGATGCCAATACGAAAAAAATAACGCGACAGCACGCTACGTTTCGTTACTTCAGAACTTATTGTAAACTTACGGTGTAACAAACGTTTTGTCGAAAATTAGTACTACGTACAAGGGATCTCATCGATTGCCTTTCGAGGACAAAGTCAAAGTCCAAAGTCAAAAACCTCTTATTCACATTAGACGTAAAATAAGCACTTATTGAATCGTCCAAGTAAAAAATAATGTAGAATACAAAAAGTATGTAAGAATTGAATAAAAGCAATTTAAATGAAGCTACCGCCGAGTTCGGAAAGTAGATTTCTACCGAGAAGAAACGGCAAGAACTCGGAAGTTACTCTTTTAAATCGCCCCAATTGTTACATGTTTAGGTAGTACAAATTTTTTAATATTTTAAAGTTCAACGATGCAAAATAAAAGTGAGTCTATACAATGCAAAGTTTCTACGAAGCAGCAGTCCAAGAGATGTCGTCGTTGAGGAATTCTTCTACTCTATAATAGCCCCCTTTTATAAGTAAGGACTTCATGTATGATTGATTTGTGAATGGGGCAGTGTCAAACAATATGTTCGGTAACCTGTTGATCATTTGATACCCAATCCTACAATGAAACGACCCACTCACCTTACTCAGCCTCAGACGTGGAACGGCACGCTTGTGCTTATTTCATAGTGTATAAATTATGATATCTGAATTTTTTATTGAATTGATTTAAATGTTTTACTTACATAAACAACACAGTCAAAGATATACTGTGATGCTACGTCATTATGTTAATTTCTTTAAAAAGTTCTCTAAGTGATTCGCGTGGTCTTTAACCCATATATAGCACGGATGGCCCGCTTCTGCAGTACAAAGATTGTCTTGTATGTCAGCAGCTGACCCCATAATAGATACCGTAATGACATAATGCTATGGCAATAACTGAAATAACAACCCTTGCGTTTCACGTCAGTCAAAAGCCGGATTTTCTTACCGCAGATTGCAGCTGAAACTAAGCCTTCCAGCCAGGACAGCAATATGAGGACCCCATTGCAACGTCGAGTCTACATTGATGCCAAGAAGAAACTGTAGAGTTAATATAATTCAATAACTCATTGTTCATGTAATATTAGTGTTAACCTGTTTGACATTGGCATGTAAATTTAACACACTTGTTTTCTGGCATTAGCAGCAGGTTATTAGTTTGTAAACAGTGCTCTATTTTTAGCGATAGAGCACACTTACATCATCAAAGTTGGTGTTCTTTCTATATCCTTTAAAAATGAGGGAGTATCGTCTTGCAAACAATACTGTCTCACCCCCCCCCCCCCCCCCCCACTCAATATTATTTGTGAAGGCGGAAGATCGTTTATATAAATGATAAAAAGCAACGGTCCCAATTGAGCCCTGGGGCACACCCATCAACAAAGGGGGCACGCAAAGATCTGGGCCATTGACATAACATTTGAATTCTGTCACTTAAGTATGACTGTAGTATGACAAAGCGATTCATCTGCAACACCATAGTGCCGTAACTTCATCAGCCAGTGTTTGGTGTCAACACAATCAACGCTTCGACAAGTCGCAAAAACTCCTATGGCATCTTGCTTATTTTCCCAAGCATCAAAAACGTGTTGATGAGATACTACTCCTGCGTCAGTAGTGGATTTGCCTTTGGTAAATCCACATTGGTTTTTTATGTAATAATTCGTTGTCATAAAATGCGATAATCATTGCGTAAAGATAATTTTTTCAAAAATTTATCTTAGGTGCAGTAGTATAGATATGGGTCTATAGTTGGATGAGGTCGCTTTTTTCACCTGAGTTATATAAAGGAATGACCTTACTCAGTTCATCAGGTTAGGAAACTGACCTCCATCAATGCATCCTATTGAAAATTATACGCTAAATGAGGTGCAACAAATGGAATATAATTTTGTAAAACCTCTGTAGAGATTCCCCACAGATCTTCTTTCCTTTTCATATATAAGCTTTTGAAGTTTTTAAAATATCCTCTATACTAACATAAGAACAATAAAAAGGAACTTAACACTCATCTACATACGTTTTTATAAGGGTTTCAGCAAGATGGGGGACTGGAGTTAAGCTACTCGTCGCAGATACTGAATTTTGAGAAGAAAGATTGGTACGCATTAGCCAGCGTCTGCATTGGAAATCAAAAATTTTGTCATTTACTTTAAAGAGATAACTTGTGTTCTTTAATTTTATTTTTACACGTCTCTTTATTTATTTTCCAGGTAGCTTTGCTTTTGTTGGAGCAGACATAATTTTTCCTTTCAAATACCTAGATTTAGCGTACGCACATACTTTCTTAAATATCCTAGAGTAATTTCGGACATATTCTACTATTGAAGGATCGTTGGAATGGGCTTTAGTATCGTACAGTTCGAACAATTTCCTTCTACTTTTATAAATACCCAAAGTGCCCAGTCACTGAATTTTAATTTAGTACTATCGATTTTAAAAGATTTTTTTGTGAAAATCCCATTATATTCTTTCTCAATTATATTAAACAGCTCTCATATGCTGATCACTTCCAATGTCACATTGTTTAACAAACTTAGTCTACTGCAAACTGAATCCTTAAACTTCTCTATACGAGCAGCAGTGATAGGCCTGCAAGTAATGCTTTAATGAAAGGGGCACATGTTGGTGTTCGAAAACCGCCCTCTGTCCACTATGGTCCGAGTTTATAAAATGTATAAGTTTTTATCCATAACTACACAATACAAAAGATATTATCCAAACATGTAGCTGTAGTGGGGGTGACTCGAGTAGGTTTCATTAAATAATGGAACTAAATTAAATGACTGAAATAAATTCAAGAACCTAGTAGAATTTTGATTTTCTCTAAATATTAATGTTGAAATCCCCACAAACTATTACCTTTTTCCTACATGAACAAATTTCCCTTAATACTTCCTCCATGTCAGATTCAAATAAAATATAACTACCTGAAGGAGGTCTATAAATACATACAATTATATGGTGATCTAGTTCAGCACAAGCTATTACAATTGTTCTTTCTACAGACAGAGACACAATATCCTTACGATTTTTACATTTAAGATAGTTTTGTAATAAAATGAGTGAACCTCCCCTGATGCGGAAAATCTTGTAAATGAACTTGCCGACTACATAGTTATTAATACTAATAATTAATTCAAGTTGTCTTAGCCAATGTTCAGTGACACACAACACTTGAACATCCATTTCTTGTAAAGTTCTTGTTGTGAGGGTAGTTGATTCGAAAGAAGCGTGTCCAAATCTTATTGTAATTTTTTGTTTTTATAATGGATCTATAATTGGCGTTATTTAGGCTGATAGGGTCCTCGCAAAGAGGCTGGTTGCACTTGCAGTAATTAAATTAAAAAAAAAAGTGTCATTATCCATCGGTCGGTCGGGTTCGGTTCGGTCGTCAAAGTCAAGTCAACAAACTGGTTTTGGCGGAAATCTTATCATTTTAATTAAAATCATAATTTCGCGTTAATTACACTGTATATCAAAGTTATAAAGTTCCAGGTTATGTGTAACTCGTAATATTGATAGTCCCAGATTGTCTATTTCGTAATAATTGTGCGTATCCGCCACAAGAATGGTGACGAAGACGTGACCATAATGGAAGTCGACGAGCCGGCGCCCCAGCCGTCCAATCGAGCGTGAAGCGCCAAATCCGTGGCTCACTTGCCGTGATCGAGAAGTACCGGCCGCAGGTGTTCACGGACTTCGTGGGCAACGAGGACACGGTGTCGCGGCTGGCCGTGTTCGCGCGCGCCGGCAACGCGCCCAACATCATCATCGCGGGCCCGCCGGGCGTGGGCAAGACCACCACCATCCTGTGCCTGCGCGCGCGCTGCTGGCGCCTCCTTCCGCGACGCCGTGCTCGAGCTCAACGCCTCCAACGACCGCGGGCATCGACGTCGTCAGGAACAAGATTAAGATGTTTGCTCAGCAAAAGGTATTTTACAGCAGGCTAACCTACCTGTAGATTGTATTAACATAATATATATAAGTAAATTGTTGCTTATCTACTCAAATTGTTGAGGGTAGCAGAAGATGTGCAAGCCCATTTACCAGACACCCCATAGCTGCTTGTAACCTACAGTTGTTCATAATAAATGTCATGTTTGAGTTCATGTAAAGAAGTTTCATCTTATACCTACCTACACATCAATAGTATAGTTTTGCCCTAAATCCCATCAGAACCTATGATAATACAATCATGAGTAGTCACAGTAGTATTTTGTATATAGTTCATACTCTAATTCACTTAGATCCTAATTGTGCCAGTTTTGTATTGGAACTTTCCACTGCTTCCTTTTTCTGTAGATGTCCTAATATTAAAACAATGAAGTATAGTGTCCACAGCATTGCAAACAATTCTTTAAGCAGCCTGCAGATGTTTTAGCAGTGAACATTGAAGTTGACATCAAAATTCTGATTATAGTACCTTCTTAATAATTTATTAATATATTTAATTTCAGGTTACTTTACCGGCAGGACGGCACAAGATTGTGATCCTCGATGAGGCAGACAGCATGACGGAAGGCGCCCCAGCAGGCCCTGAGGCGCACCATGGAGCTGTACTCAAGCACACGCGGTTCGCACTCGCCGCCAACAACAGCGAGAAAATCATTGAACCCATACAGGTCCCGTTGCGCCGTGCTGCGCTACTCGCGGCTCACTGATGCACAGATACGGGCTATAGTAAGACTTCATTTTTATAGAAAGTGGTTCTGGTATGGCGATTTCAAGTATGCATTGGTGGTGTCAAGTTTAAGACGCCATAGTGATAAAGGGGCTACTCTCCACATATGTTTAGTTACAGTTTGACTTCTCCTTGTTGTTTTGAAGGACATATACAGTATTACTGTTAGCATAAGTGACACTAATGGCCGTAATGCCTCGTCCTAGATGTCAGCAGGGGCGGCAAGCGGTTGCCCGTGCCACTGTTGTTGAGAACAGCTTCACACAAATCTATGAACTTGATCAAGACGCGCAAGCAAGGCCTAAAAGTGAGAAGCAGAGGGACTTATGTAATTTTGGCAAACTGTCTTTGTGTCTAAAAAAAAATACATCACAGAGGGCCAAGAAGTGGCTGAAGACCAGCCTAGTCCAGGTATTTCCCTGTGGCGACATTGGCTGAGCTAATTCCTATTGTGTCTGTAGCTCCCATAGATCCCCTACAGGCCACATGTGTTGTTTATTATTAGGTAGTGGAGGTCTGCGAGAAGGAGCAGCTGTCGTATACTGAGGAGGGCGTGAGCGCGGTGGTGTTCACGGCGCAGGGCGACCTGCGCGCGGCGCTCAACAACCTGCAGTCCACGGCGCAGGGCTTCGGCCACGTCAGCCCCGACCACGTGTTCCGCGTCTGCGACGAGCCGCACCCCATGCTCGTGCGCTCCATGCTCGACGCCTGCGTCAAACAGGACATCCACGCCGCATATAAGGTCAGTGGTATCATGATCATCAGCCTATCGCTGGACATGGGCCTCTCCAGCTATTCGCCACTAGGGCAAACATCTGGACGTTATACCCATAATCGCCACGTTGGGCAAGCGGGTTGGCGATCGCAGGACGTAGCTTTTCACTCCGGTGACGCTGCTGCCCGTCATTGGCCTGTGGTATGTAGCTAAGCCTACAATTGTGATGGTTATACCGCCACCAGTCGGTTGCAAGAGCCTCGTTTATTATTCGACAGGATGCACCATGGGCAGGTGACGTTGGCTTGGAGCGAAAAGATGATAGGTAGGACGCTCCCTTACATACCGTGATAGTGGTAGTTTTTTATTAATGTTAGACTCTGAATTTATTACAGGTCAAGTGTGTGTAAAGAGGAGCACTTTCTATTCAGTCAGGCCAGTGGTATGATGGTCTAGAATGAATGTGTGTGTGTTTTGGATAGAGATCTTTCTGAATGCATTTATATCTCTAAAACAGCAAAACCCAAATGTTTCCTTCTATTTATAATATTCATATTAGACTTCACCGATCACCGATGGTGAAGTCCACTTTATGATCTTTCATCAAATCTAATGTAATGGAATAACCAGAAAACCTCTTTGTTAATTAACCTTGTGGTTATCAGTGTTTGCAACCACTGGAACAGAAGTGCGTGCAATTTACAATTGATAGTGATTGATTTGGTTACATGTCCATTCCCGAGCTTTCCATCAGTCGAGAGGCAGACACTATTCCGTGCCGCTATAAATTGAAATCCGTTTAACAGATAATAGCCAAGCTGTGCAAGCTGGGCTACGCGACGGAGGACATAGTGAGCAACATCTTCCGCGTGTGCAAGACGCTGGAGGCGCCGGAGGACACGCGGCTGGCGCTGGTCCGCGAGGTGGGTCTGACGCACATGCGCGTGGCGGACGGGCTCGCGTCGCCGCTGCAGCTGGCCGGCCTGCTGGCGCGCTGCTGCGAGGCCGCCGCCGGCCGCCAGCCGGACTGGTGACCGCCGCACGCGAGTACTCGAGACACTTTTGTTTTACTTATGGACTTGGGAGTGATCCTCATAGCCCGTGCTGGGCGTGGTGTGCTCCAGGATTTATATTACATGTGTTAAGCCGTACAACTTTGGTGTACACAAGTATAGCTGATCGATAGTTTACCTATAGTTGACGTGACTATCGATAGCCTGTCGATAGCTCATAAATAAAAATCTATCGATATTATTTCAATTCATTCCATACTATCGATATCGTGCAGTGGATATTGTTACAGAGGAGTAGTTGTCATAAAATGACTTGAGCTTTAATGTTAATAATTGTTAGTGTAATAAAAATTAAGTTTTATACAATATAAAAATTTATTTCATTATATCATAATATACAAATGTTAGAGTCTTAACATGATAACATAATTAACAGTGTAAAAGCTAGGCCGCGCGGCCAGCGCACGTCGTCACGACACGTCGCGTCGCGTCGGGAGTGTGACGCGGCTCACCGCTTGATCTCGAGCAATTTGTTGTGCTCCACCATGAGGCTCTGTAACCCACCGAGCTCCATTTTTAGTAAACACGGTAAAATATTCAAAAACATATACTTTTTCAATACCTACGGGCCCACCTGGACTATACGGATAGTCCGGTTGGGCGGAGTTACTGTATGACGCGTCCCTCGCGAAGATCGGGTGATCCGGGTGGGCGGGGTTAGTGGATACGTCACTCGCGAAGACTAGTTGGTAAGTTGTGGGCGGGGTCAGTACATGACGCGCCAACCCGCGTGGCCCATGTTGTGGGCGGGGTCAGTACGTGACACACCCACCCGCGTCGTCTGGCTGGGCGGGTCAGTGTATGACGCGCTGCTCGGCCACGGGCTTGTCCTCAATCATCTTCTGGTGCTCCTCGCTCAGCGCCTGGCACACACACACACACTCGCTCAGGTCGGCTATCGGGTGTAATCGACTAAACATTTCATTTACTAAAGTACGTATTTGAGGATGTGTCTGCGGCCTGAAGGTTCAGGCCTTAGAGCACTTAGTAGGTATTTGAGTTAATTGTATCCATAAACGTATTTGACTTTAGGTACTATTTAAGGACTGTGACTATATAAATGGGCTCAGAAGACAAGAGACCTTCACGAATGAGTATCAGCAAACTCGTATGTAGATGGTAAATAAAGAATAACAATAAGGATAAATACAAAAGTTTAAATTAAAGATTTTTTTTAGGATAAATACAAAAAAAAATCTATTTTAAAGTATTTTTTTTTAATAAATGACAACTCTTTTGTAATATCTACTAATTCAAATATGTCCACATGATCTTCATATAGGTACATTTATTGTAAGTACATCAAGAAAAGAAATAATTTCAAGAGTATCCATGCTTAAAGCCAAGTTAATTGAAGTTAAGAAATAAGGCCGACGAATTTTTAAGAATAGAAAAATAGTTCCAAAGCACCCGACAGCAGACCCGAGCGTCCCTCATGCATCCCGCATCTGCCTCATACATTCTATATCCATATATTCTTTGTACTTACATTCGGATAAGACCATAGATTAAATTGAAATAAGGTATCTGTTTTGTTTAATAATGTGTTTCTTTAAAGCTGCCCGTCTATTGAAGCGAAGCGACCTTGCTTGCATAAAAGCTCAGCTTTTTGTATGCAATCTATTGGTTAATATTTCTCAGTTTATATGTTCCGCTTCAATGGACAGGCAGCCTAAAGTGTATCATGCAAGCTGCTTGAAGTGTACATGAGTGTAAACAGGTATGGAACTTGGCTGACACGCTCTCCCGTGTCTTGATTCGATAAGGTAAGCAACAGGTAAACGTCTTAAGGCTCTATTAACCGATTCGTTGCGGATGACGCCCGTGGGGCGTCATGAAATTCTTTTGTGTATGGCCGGTCACGCCTGAGTGGCGTCTTTTTTCAATTTGTCAAAACTCTGTGTAAATGTCGTTTTTAAGGGTTACTGCTACACAAGACTACTATTATTATTTTCTGTAGTTTATCCCTGTAGTGTATATCGTCGCCGTAGAGCGAAAAGTCACTAAGTCGACATATGGCCAAAATGGAGTTAAATACCTAACCAGATTCCCCAAATTTTTCTGCACAAATTCTTCTTTTTGACATTTCTGTACGCGCCATAGTTTTTGTTTTACAGAGAGCGAAAACACATTAACTTTACGTTTGCACTACTCATTGGCAGTCGAAAACTAACCAATTTTACTTAACACTTTTTTTTATGATCTAACAAAGCAAATCTGTACCTAAGTCGAGTTGGTTATTTCTCTCTTTTACAAATCAAAGCATAATTTGGGACCCAATCCATACTAAAAATTACCTAAAGTGACTTAACTACTTTTAGAATTACTGGTTCGGTACAAAACATGAAAGCGAAAACTAACTAAGTCGACTTAATGACTCTCGATATGATCCAAACATGAGTGAAATAGTCACTAACTCAGTTTTTTTGTCATTATCTCAGTAATTAAACATAATTAATTGAAAGTGATATTACAATCTTATTTGTCTATCTATTCTTTAAGATATATAGCAATGAAATTAGAGTTATCTTTTACTAAAATTAAGTTATATTTTTTTTTGTTTTATAAAACTTTAAACCGCCATAACTCAAAACACGTCATGACCGACTTAGTGACTTTTCGCTCTACGGCGACGATATAGGGTTTCAGGATATAGCGTGAATTTCAAAACTTCAGAGGTTGACAACCTTTGATTGACAGATACGAATTAGTTCTCGAATTTCAAAAAAATTGTTTGCCGCCACGGGAAAAAGTTTCCAAAAAGTACCGTCGCAATGAATCGGTTAATAGGTATAGTTCTTAAGGCTCTACTAAGGAGACGCGACGCGTCATGTCAAGGCCACACCCCGCCTTGTAGTCTGTAGGCTTGTAGTTTAAACACCTCGTACATGGAAATTTATAAATGTCACCGGAAAATAGCAAGAATCGTAAGTTGATCAATTTCCTAGGTAATTGATTAACTTTCGGAATATAACAAACGGTTAGTTTTACCGTAAATTGATCAAAAGTTAGTAGCCTGACAGTCATTTAATAATTTACGATTTTGACACAAGTAAAATCGTCCTGAAAAGGGCCAATCGTTGCTCAATGTACTATTTAACGGGGCACTTTTACCCGTAACTTAATACACTGTTCCCTGATTGGTTGCCGGGACAACGCCACGTGAGCCATTGAACCAATCAACGTTCACCTTACCTTCGTCGGATGATTTTACGGCAAGACCCCGTAAAATGATCAATTTACTAAAATACATACGTTAAATAATACATTTAAACTGCCGTTTATTATTTTCCGGAAGTTAATCAACTACCTAGGAAATTGATCAACTTACTATTCTTGCTATTTCCGGTGACATAAACAAATATTGAAATGTCTATGTGGACTGACCTTGAAGTACTTGACGGTCTTGACGCGCAGCTCGAGCGTGGCGGCCTCGTCGCACACGAACAGCGTCTGCGGGTGCTGCTGGAAGGCGGACACCGTCCACATGTGGTTGACGCCCTCCTCCACCGCCTTGGCCAGCGCCAGCGACTTGTGCACGCCCGTGATCAGGATCATCACCTGGATAATACTCGGAATGAAATAACATGCCACGCTGTATGTGTCCGGATTGGGAATAGGACCATTCCATCTCATCCCAAAGGTGTTGTAGAAGACGACTATGGAAATATGAGGGAACAGCAGTATTTACCTGGATTCAACAACCCGCGTGATAAGGGGTGACTAAGGCAAGTCCCCCCAAATGGCGATTGTCATTGAGGGAGGCCTATGACCAGCAATAGACTTTTGCAGGCTGATGATGATGATGAGGTCAAACAGCGCTTCTAGTCCCAAACTACGCCGGAGCTTGAGTGTACTATGGGTAGGACAACTGATAAACTTTAGGACGACTGATAAACTTACTACTACTAGAGACTTACTAGGAGAACATTTCACTCTCGCCTTGGGCCGTCGATGATATATTAGATATTCTTAGGGGCAGCGCAGACGGCACACTTTATGTGCGTTAGAGTCTGCGTCTGAGACATTTAAAAAGAGCATCTAGGTCCCTACAGCTCTGCCGACAGAATGATCGAAGATGTGCGTTGAGTCTGAAATATCCGCGACAGATTTTTGCGCGCGTGTGCGTTACTGCATATAATTGACTAAAAAAAGCGTCACGGATAGACTGTCGTATGCGCTGCCCCTTATTATTGATCATCATCATGAGCCTGTAAACGTCCACTGTTGGACAGGCCTCCCCCCAATGAAGTGGACGATAATCATTTGGCGGGGGGATTAGCCGTATTCACCATGCTTCGACAGGCGCAGTAGGTTTTATTTGTAACCAGGTAAACGCTGCTGCCTGTTACCTAATATTCCTTAGACGTCTTCTACTACACACCCAGTAGTTTCCAGATTTAGTATAGGACGACCCTATCTCGTCACCTACTTAAATAAAATAAGTAACTCAAAGACATGCCACACAAACCCCTGTATTCCCAAACTAATCAGAGAGTATTATTAACTGATAAATTACGCCCGGACCAGAAATGCCGGCCGCTTGTTATCTGTGGCTTGCCGGAGCAGGCAGGGACTCGGCAATAGGGGGGGTTTAGTGGGCCCTCCCACTTAGGGAGGTGTGAGGGACTCGCACCGCCCGGAAGTGGCACGAAATTGCCTAATGTATTACGACTTTTACATATAACAATTCGACTCTAGAAACAAGACAAGGTTACCTCTTTAGCGTCCATGACGGTGCCGACGCCGACGGTGAGCGCCTGCCGCGGCACCTTGCTGATGTCGTTGCCGAAGAAGCGCTTGTTGGCCTCCAGCGTGTCGTAGGCCAGCGTCTTGACGCGCGTGCGCGACACCAGCGACGAGCCGGGCTCGTTGAACGCGATGTGCCCGTCCGGCCCGATGCCTGACAACACACGTCACATCACTACAGGCCACAGGCCGCGTCTCGATACCAGCGACGAGCCGGGCTCGTTGAACGCGATGTGCCCGTCCGGCCCGATGCCTGACAACACACGTCACATCACTACAGGCCGCGTCTCGGCACCAGCGACGAGCCGGGCTCGTTGAACGCGATGTGCCCGTCCGGCCCGATGCCTGACAACACACGTCACATCACTACAGGCCACAGGCCGCGTCTCGGCACCAGCGACGAGCCGGGCTCGTTGAACGCGATGTGCCCGTCCGGCCCGATGCCTGACAACACACGTCACATCACTACAGGCCACAGGCCGCGTCTCGACGCCAGCGACGAGCCGGGCTCGTTGAACGCGATGTGCCCGTCCGGCCCGATGCCTGACAACACACGTCACATCACTACAGGCCACAGGCCGCGTCTCGACGCCAGCGACGAGCCGGGCTCGTTGAACGCGATGTGCCCGTCCGGCCAGATGCCTGACAACACACGTCACATCACTACAGGCCACAGGCCGCGTCTCGACACCAGCGACGAGCCGGGCTCGTTGAACGCGATGTGCCCGTCCGGCCAGATGCCTGACAGCACACGTCACATCACTACAGGCCACAAGCCGCGTCTCGACACTAGCGACGAGCCGGCCTCGTCCTCATAACGCGATGTGCCCGTCCGGCCCGATGCTATTGCGATGATGCGATTTCTGCCGGTGAGTACGGTCTCCGGAGCTCGTGGGGTGAGTGCTGCATCAGCAGCCGGGGATTAGGGTTAAGCTGGCATGGCGGTGACAACCGACATGTAACTGACCAGTTTGCCCGTTGTCACGGCGACTTGGGCTTCTCTTTCGCTTTCCAACGGCGTAGGGAAGCCATTATATTATATCGTACTACTATAAAAAAATACCTCCGATGAAGAGGTGCACGCCGCCGGCCTGTTGGATGAGGTTCTCAAAGCGCGTGCACTCGGCCACGAGGTCGGGCGCGTTGCCGTCCAGCACGTGCGCGTTGCCGGGCTCGATGTCCACGTGCTTGAAGAACTCGTTCCACATGTAGTAGTGGTACGACTCGGGGTGGTCGCGCGGGAGACCTGCCAAACGAAACAAGGGCTATTCGACGCCAAATGCGATTTGAGAGTCTGGTGGAACTTGCACCATACTTTTAACGGTGCATATTCTTCTTCGTATTCACGCTCGTCGTCGTCGGCATGATAAAAAGGGGCGAAACGAATTTAATATCTTGCAGAAGCCCTAATTTATACCGAGAATCGTGAATAAGTTTTGCGGAAACATTCGGCCAGCAGCGGGACAGCATAGGTTGTTAAAGAAAGAACGAAGATGTTGCTGAAGAGCGCTGGTATGAAATAGGTGTCTCTTACCTATACTTAAAAATAAGAATTTATTTATTGTCTTTACAGTTACATACAGTAGGTACATAGGCATGTATTACACAATCGTACAGGCATACAATAGAACAAAGCTCAGCTGATGCTGCCCCGGCAGCGCTGTACTTACCAACATACTCGTCCATATTGAACGTGGTGACGTGCTTGAAGGAGATCTTGCCCTCCTTGTAGAACTGTATGAGCTTGCGGTACATGCCGAGCGGCGTGCCGCCCGTGGGCAGCCCCAGCACGAAGTGGCGGCCCGGGCCCGGCGCGAACTGCGTCACGCGCTGCAGCACGAAGCGCGCCGCCCACTCCGCCACCACGTCCGCGTCCTCCAGGATGATCAGGCGCATGGCTGCTGCCCGAGGCGCCTGCGCTTGCTTATATTACCGGCTGAAACTGAACAGAGGCGCCACTTTGGTTACTTATCTCTCAAAGTGAAATAATACCGCCAAGATATTTGACTGGGCCGGTTGCTCAACGAGGGTATTCTGATAAAAGAAATCCACCAGATGGCACCACATAAAAGGCAGGTCCTACTGTTACGTGATTGGTTTTGACATGACAGTGACATTAACATACTCGTAGCAACGGACCCCTCATCACAGCTGGCTTTTTATGTGGAACCATCTGGTGGATTTCTTTTATCAGAAAACCCTCATTGCTAGTGACCTCTGCCTTCTGAACAAAGTTTTTTTTTATACTCTATTCTGAACCAAGGGTTATGGGTGCGATCCCCACCCGGGTCAAACATTCGTATGATGAACATTTGTGTTCCAAGGATTGCAGTTCTCCGAGTTTACCTCCATAGCGCACATGTCGTACCTATGTCTAAGATGCTTTATTTGAACATTGATAATAGGTGGGTAATTGCCATGGATGCAAATGCGTAGACGACACGCGTTAGTGTGTGAGTATGTAATTATAAATAAGTAGTTCTATTGGGCGAGAGTGCGACTCGACGAACTTTTAAAAACAGGGCCACTCAAGTCTCCCAGACATGATGTCACGTTGGGTGGAGACACCAAAATATTTAAGTAGGTACCTACCCCCTATTTACTTACAGGGTAGAATATGTGGGTAGGTAACTATTGATTAATATAGTAAATCTATTACCCAAAAATCAAAGTACCTACCTAACAATTTATTAATTAATGCGCTTGAGTTAATTTAAGGTCACCTCACCTGAGGCCACATTTAAGTAGGTCTTGGTCCGACGCGACTCGGTCGTACACAAGGAAAATCGATAGAAGGCAAGTTTAAATAATTTTCGATTAGGTAGTGTGTGGGTAGGTAAAATAAGTTCGTGCAGGTATGAGCTTAGATATACAAGTAGATACGATTAATGCAATGAAACAACCACATCGACCTACTGTGGTTTAAGAACGAGTGTGTGAAAAGCGAAAGGAAATGAAAATATGATCGTCGGGATTTGTTTTCAAACACAAATCGACGTCTGCCTAACGTAGGTAATAGTTATTAACAAACGCATCTTGTACGAGGGCATCGCTTCTTGTAATTAAAGCGCGTCTACAGCAATCAGCGTCGTTTTCAGAGTCGTTATCTCAGCACTTTAATAGCAGCGACTTGTATTGCATCACAATAACTCAATAAATACTTATTACTTTATGAGTGGACATATTGCCAATCATCGACGCGAGATAAAAATGTCGTTGTCCCAATTACAAAAGAAAACATTACTGATACCTACGGGTTCAATGTACGTCGTCAGTTCGTAATCAAAAGTAGCTATAAGTATAATATTATTATAACAGATTTGAGCTGCAGTTGTTGGTTCGACTGGCCGCATTATTAGAAAGAGATACATAGTATGGTCAACAATCTTTTATAAAGGCAACGATCTCTTCAACTTAAACAACTTATTTTGGATGGAACATATACTCGTAGATATGCTTAGGTGACGTCTGACACCTTTGTTAATTATCCTCTACCCAAAGGTTGCCTGGAAGAGATTTAAGCGATAAGGCCGCCTAATTTGTAGTACGATATGTCTGTGCATCCTCATGTCAATCGAATTCCACAACTTCTGCTAGTCTACCTTTACCTATAACTACAAAGCTGTGTTACCTTATTCTCTCTCACTATTGTCATGAACTGCATCATCTACATTTATAGGGATCCCTTTTTCAACTGCAGAAAATAGGTAAGATAAAATGTATTGGATTACCTATACAGATCCAATGAAATAGGCGTCATTAATATTATACATAATTATTGCAAGTTTGTAACTTCATTAGCATGGAGTGTCTATCTGACTGGTCAATTGCATTTTAATTACAATAACTATTCAGATAAGTAAAAATGTTTATTTATAGGTACCAATAGCATGCACGTCGTGTTGATAGGTGACCACACAGCTGTGTGATTCATGTGGCTGACGTGTGGCTAACGGTGTCCGATACAAGGCGGGTACATTGTCACACCGGTTAAACACAGCTGCTGCAAGGATTCGCAGAATCTTTGCATAGGTACCTACTTATTGTACCTACCTACCCACATAAGCCGCTTCTAACTAAATGTTGCAAATACGGACCTTGTGGGTCTGATGATTAGTTGGCTTATCGACTGGACTCGATTAGCGAACATCGGATTGGAGGAGGAGACAGGCGGGGCAGGCAAAGGCGAGAGATTTGATTATACCTACCTAAAGTATAATCAAAAAACATAAGTCCCAGATCGGTCATTTAAAATTTACTAAAGTTAACAACTCAAATAATAATTTAGACATATTCATGTCTTTTAAATAACTAGACGGCGCGTCTTCAAGGACTAGGTACCTAAGTATAGTTGGACATTATGCACCGAAATAAAATAAAAAATAACCGGTTTCCAAACGTTTCGGTTTATGGGAAGGCCACATTATCGAGACGACGTTGCACACAGATTTTTCCAGACTATTCTCAGGCCAATAATTTTTTAACACAACGTCAATAAAATTTAAGTAGGTAGGTATTTACATTTTATGCAGTAAATAGTGTGTACCTACATATTTAAGCATCAAGCATGTGAGTGCATGAAACGGAGTTGACCTATATTTTAATACCGAAATTTTATTTACACAAAGCTTTCTTAGAATAAATAAACCGAATCTTATGCCGATACCGTAAAACCGTCCAACAAAAATGTGATTTCAAGATGCAGTTGACAGTATCGTCAATATTTCGGCAGGTCGTTCACCCGCGCGGGGTCACTCACCTCGCCAAGGCTGCTCGCCGTCGCCCTTCACGCTCGGCGCTCTACAGCTCACTGATGCTCGCTCGTGTTAACAAAAACAAAACACGGCCGCTACAGTTAAGTTAAATAATATAATATTTGTGACGCGTGATAAGACGCCCGCCCGAGCAGCGCGGCTTATCAGCGAGCTGTCACACGAGCGCGGCCGGCAACTGACATACCACCGCCATAATGTTGCCACTCTAATTAAAAAGCCAAAGTGGTAGAAAATATCTCTTTTGGCAAAATCGTCATAAATTTCCTTGCGTTTTGTCCAATCTTTGTAAACTCGGTTCGTGGCTGAAGACAAATTGCAGAGCCTTAATACAGAAAAAAAAACTCTGCTCGTAGTCTCTCTGATTGACTACTTCCCTTCTATTTTGAATACTACAACGTCACAAAGACTTATTGAAATGAATGCGACACCTAGCCAGGTTTGTTTTGTGTAGCCATTGAAAAGTTTTAAAACAAAATAGTGTTGGCATAACATACAATACAGCATAAAATCAAAATGAAACAGGTGGACAACAAAATGAAAGCCAGCTTCCAATAAATGATGTTTATTTCTAATAATAATACTTAATGGGAGATTATCCAAAAAGTTGAGAATTTCGCTAGAAGAATTAATTTTAAGACATAGAACAACATTAACAGTAACCATATATTTAATAAAATAGACTAAGATAAAAATCATCACCTTATTACAAATGTAAACTAAAAATAATACGGAAATTAAATCATCAGTGCATTACGACTATAAGGGGTTGGTTTGGCGAGACTGTGGCGGGCGGGTCAGGGCAGCGGGCTACGTCACACGGAGCAGAGTGCGCCTTCCGTTTGACGTGACCCATACAAACTTTAGCCACTAGGTACAACGAATCGCGGCCCCATATCTTCTATACTTCAACAACAGGATTTTAAAATTTTTGTTCTTACATAATTATGCTTTCATTTCAATTCAAATAACGTCTAAAAGCAGCACTTTAGTATTTCGTCACCACAACTCTAATAAAATGCTGCCAATAAAGGCTAATTGTAATACCACCACAGCGATCACACAAAAAATACATTTTCAAATAATTCGTATAGGTAATAATGTCACATAAAATAAATAGGTATAAACTTACTGATAAATCAGTCAAGGTGTAGCAAGAGGTGGCCGGCGGGAGCGCCGGGAGACGCGTCGAAGTACGAGCGGCATCGGGTCGGGTGAGAGGGAGACAACTTAACTTTAGTTATTCCTATGTGATACTACGTAGTCGTTAAAAATATTCATTCATGAGCACGGAGGACGCGAGCAGAGAGGACAACGCGACAACAGCCCAATAGACGAAAAAGAAAGTTAGGAACACACATTCAGTAACAGAGAAGAAAGAAAGATTCTTACAATTTCTACATTTCTGATTTCTTCAGACGAGATTAACAAAATTTCTTAGATTCATGTAGGAATGAAGGACAAAAGCACATTTTTTATAGTGTCATGGGAGATGCCCTCAGCAATTAGTCATCATGTCGTATTCTTATCAACACGCTTGAATAATAGAACATATTCTGCACACAGCATTTTTTAGAAATATTTATAGATAAGTACTATACACCGCAGTTGCCACTCTGCTGTACGTCCCACGTGCAAGTGTACCTATATAACTATAAAAATATCTTCTACAATAAAATAAAAATATATATTTGCGCATCGACCGATATATATATAAAATATAGCTTATACCTACAACTATAATCAGTTACCGCGAAGGTAGTACGAGTCTCAAATATACAATAAATTAACCGACATGTTTTGCGTTGCGTCATACTCATTCATATCACAGAAAATTATTATAACAAAATTTGAAACAGGTACCGACCGTGGCGATGGCGCGGTGTGAGCTGCCTGGCGAATTGAGGGCCACTGCTTTACGGGTGAGTCTCAGATAGTGTTAGCCGTAATCTATCGATTAGTATTTATTAGACGTGGATGTTTTAGGTTCTATTTCCGGACTCCAAGTTGTGGTCATAACGCAAAGGAAAATCGTGAGACCAAATTATTGGAATACGTCAGGCGCATTTATTTGATTACATGACACCGACCCTTGAGTTATTCCTTCATCGTGTATCGTTTTTTTATTCACCTGACATATAAGATCCGATAAATATACCTACTTGATATATTTATCGGCTCTTAAATGTCCATGAATGAGATATGTCTCATTAGCAACGGCGATTTACAATCATGTAAATTATAATATGCATATCAAGTCTCCAATGAAGTAATAGATTCATTCATGTATCCAAATCTATATCTATAGTTCCGCACAAGCCGTCAGCCCCGGTCGGTGTAACAGCATGGATCTTACGCATAGCATATTTGTGAGGAAGCCGCGACATCTGCGTTGCGACTACAAGCGTCTGACTGGTCTAACTATAACAAAAGTCTGTCGATAACAGTACAAACTGCACCAACACAGTCTTGGGGCGACGCCGACAAATAGGTACAAAAAGGCACTATTAGTTACGTTTGGCCATCGACTCAGAAATACCTAGATAAAGCGTGAACGCTTCAATGTGGCAAAACATAGAGATACCTAACTCCATGTAAATTATTTGATTTGAATTCAAAAGTATGGCTACCCGAGTGCTCAACTTTCGTTTCGTTAACACATCACATATCAACATGACAAAGTGCTTAGACAAAAACTGCAACTAGCTGACCCGTTAGACTTTATAACCACTCGTCCTCGAGTTTAGGCGAGACTAACGAATAGGAATTCATTTTCATATAAAAGATAATGTGTTTTTATTCGTCTGCTTCTCGCATTCGTAGGAGATGCTGTATAATGTAGGTATTTCTATACCGATGTGTTTGGCACATTTTGTTCCAAAGTAAAATAAACTTGTAAACTGCGTGTATGGTAATCGGGTCAAATTGTTATTTATTTACATAAACTCTAATTCTGTATATAGCTATTTGTCGGCATCGTCGGACCGCAAATGTCTTCAGAACACAATATAATATGTATAATTGTATAACTTAACATACTTATGTAATTAGCGAAGGCGAGGCCTGCGCGTGCGCACAACGCGGTCACAACGTAACGAACAGCGGACTCGCGAGGAACTTTAACATACGCCGACGTACCCGGTCGGCTGCGGACAACCACATCCCACCAAATCAATGTTGCATAATTCATCTTGTACGTTTTTATAGACTACAGGCCCGTGTTAAAAAAATGATGGGTCATTTGAACCACCAGATGACCTATGTAGAACGATATAAGAGCATAAAATAATAAGATTCAGCATTATGCCGTCACTTGTAAGCTGTCCAACTGAGTGCAGGTGAGAATTCAAAAGTACAGGTAGAGTGAGTGTATTTTGGTCATATATTTTTGTACGGCATTCTTACTATCGATAGATCCATGAAAAATAATAGGACAACGCGTAGTGCCGTAAAAAAATGGTGCGCCAAAAAGTCGGATTTTTTTTTTGATTTTCCGACAATTTCCAGGGTGAATTTGGTCATTTAATTTTGTACGGCATCAGTTTCATGCTATTTCAGTACTGCTTCTAATACATTATTCCGCAACGCCGTACAAAAATCATGCGACAAGGGGAATAAACCGAGGGTTGCAACCCCCTCTCTTTCTGTGGTCCAAGGGGTGATTTGACACAACATCAAATTAATTTATTTCGAAAGTATTTTATGCATAGATAATATTTTTTCATATGCCGTACATTTTCGTTGGTTCAAAGGGGAAAAAAATGAAAAAGAAAAAATGAAAAAGAAAAAATTCATATAACGAAAAGTACGGCATTTAGATAGTTTATTCGTACTAATTTTTATAGCCTTTTCGTGATTCTACTACATCGATGATTCTGATAACAACTCAGCGGCTGATTCCGACACTGAATAATTTAAATAGAAACCATATTTTGTATTATCATCATTATTAAATATATCAATTTTTTCTTAAAAATAATTGTTTTATTTCTTCACATCATTACAATGAAATAAATCAATTATATATATGTATCAATAATGTTCGAAGTATATAGTAAACCAAAAAGTATACAAAACTGTTGATACTGTTTCACTTCAGTTAGACGTCATAGTGATTTAATCATATTATCAATTGTTCTCTTCAAAAATATGTTAATGCCGTACTGTATCAGATGGCCATAAAGTACCCTTTAGATAGTAGCGTCATTTTCATCAGCCTAAAAGATACGGTCTGCATTAAAATGTACGGCATCATTTTTTCCTAATTTATTTATGTTAATACTATTTAAAACATGGGATACAATGTAGAAAACTGCTATATTTCATTAATGTATGATATTTAAATTTATTCAATAATTTGAAAAATTACAGTTTTTGTGTTTCTCTATAATTTTTTTCAGAACAGTTTCTTTTGAACGGCAATACTATATAACAATTGTATATTACAATATCATGTTAAAAAAAAAGTTCCCGTACAGGATCAAATGATTTTACACCTTTATAAATCAAGAATACGATAAAATTAAGATAATTATTGATAAACATTCAAATGAACAATCATTTTTTGACGGCATTATTTTTAATAGTACTTTTAAGTGTCAGATAATGTTTTGGAACCAATGCCGTACTTTTTCAAATCACCCCTTGGACCACAGAAAGAGAGGGGGTTGCAACCCTCGGTTTATTCCCCTTGTCGCATGATTTTTGTACGGCGTTGCGGAATAATGTATTAGAAGCAGTACTGAAATAGCATGAAACTGATGCCGTACAAAATTAAATGACCAAATTCACCCTGGAAATTGTCGGAAAATCAAAAAAAAAATCCGACTTTTTGGCGCACCATTTTTTTACGGCACTACGCGTTGTCCTATTATTTTTCATGGATCTATCGATAGTAAGAATGCCGTACAAAAATATATGACCAAAATACACTCACTCTACCTGTACTTTTGAATTCTCACCTGCACTCAGTTGGACAGCTTACAAGTGACGGCATAATGCTGAATCTTATTATTTTATGCTCTTATATCGTTCTACATAGGTCATCTGGTGGTTCAAATGACCCATCATTTTTTTAACACGGGCCTGTAGTCTATTAGATTATGGTACCAAGATGCAGCGTTTACTTAAGGCGAATCCTCCCAAATCACAACTGTCATTGGGGGAGATATTATGTGTCCAGTAGTTTGCAGGCTGCAGATGACCTAGATAAACGGTCAAAAGAAATATAATTAGTCGATTCCTTTCAGTCCCAATTGAAATTAACAACAAAGATGTCTAACTTGCAAATGACCATTTTTTTTAACCAACTACTCTTTTTAAGGTGTTACCTAACGCACTGTAACGTAATGTAACAGAATAATTACACAACATCATTCGACTCCGTAAGAGTTGCCCTAATCCTCATGTTTCATCCGTCGCCGGCCAAGAAAATGATAAACGTTTTCCAATCGGTCTCCATCGGGCAGGCGGCCGGTAGCGACGCGTCGTCGCGCCGACATCCGCGCGGCCGCACGTGGCCGACGGCAGTCGAGAGCAAGCTCGGAGACAGCAGTTGAGGCGTGATAACCCTCGGCGACAGTAGTCTCGGCTACGGCCTAGGCGACGGCGGCCGGGCGTGGGGGGTGCGGGAGGGGGGTGCCGCATCAGCACAGCGCGTCGAGGCGCGCGCGCTTGGGCGGCGGGTCGCCGTCGCCGCTCCAGTACGCGTAGTCGGGCAGCCACTTGGCCAGCTGCGCGTCGAAGAACTCCTCCAGCCGCTTCGCGTCCTTGTAGATCGACGAGTCCGGCTGCGGGACCGGACAGAACATTATTATTATTATTTTTTTTTTAATAAATAAATAATAAATATCAGACAACATCACATACATTGCTCTAATCCCAAAGTAAGTAGCTTAAGCACTTGTGTTATGGGTATCAGAACAACGTAGGTACCACAAATAAATACTTAATTACAGATATAAACATCCAGACACGGAACAAACACAAGTGTACATCACACGAATGTTTGTCCCGGGTGGGAATCGAACCCACGACCCTTGGTTCAGAAGGCAGGGGTCACTACCAATTGAGCCACCGAGCCAGTCATTTATGAATACATACATATATGTGGAGTGACGGCTGACGAGTGCTGGATGCGAGAGGCCCAAAATCGATCAAGGTGGCGAGCATTGAGAGAGGCCTATGTCCAGCCAGACGAGGATCACTCCTGCTCGAGTGGTGTGTCGTCCAGGGACTGTCCATCCTCAACAGGGGCACCGTGCCCACTTGTGTGCGGCCGCAGGGAGAGTCAGTGGTGGACATAACGTTCGCCACCCCTGCACTCGCACACAGGGTGCACGGCTGGATGGTGCTGGAGGAGGCGGAAACATTGTCGGACCATCGCTACATATGGTTCGACATTTCCGCCTCTAGCCTCCTATCGCCCGCTCCACCGCCCTCCCGCGGCCTTGACAATTTTCCACGCTGGACTTTGTCAAGGCTTGATCGGGAGAAAGCGAAGGAGGCGGCGATAGTGGAAGCCTGGATTTCGGAGGGTACAGGGCGCACCGAGGTGGACGCTGAGGCCGAGGAGTTCCGGGGGGCCATGACGCGCATTTGTAGCGCGTCAATGCCCCGACCCGGACCTCGGCCTCCGAGACGGAGCGTCTACTGGTGGAGCCCTGAAATCGCAGCCCTCCGTGAGGCATGCGTAAGGGCGAGGCGCACCATCCAGCGCTACCGGCGACGACGGCGACGCGATGCGGCCCAGGAGGCCCCGCTGCTCGACGCCTACCGAGCAGCGAAGGCAGCCCTCCAGGAAGCGATCCGGGAGGGCAAGAAGCGCTCCAGGGACGAAATGCTATCGTCCCTGAGCCGGGACCCCTGGGGGCGGCCCTACAGATGGGCGAGGCAGAAGCTTCGCCCTTGGACCCCCCCGGTGACTTTGACGCTCGAGCCAAGGGTCCTGCAGAGCGTAGTTCCCGCCCTTTTTCCAGCTCTAGAAGGGTGGGAGCCTCCTCGAATGTACCCGCATCCGCCAGCGGGACAAGGATTCGAGGAGGTTACGGAGGAGGAGGTGAGCGCTGCCGTTAAGCGGCTGCGCTCAAAGAGCGTCGCACCTGGCCCGGACGGAGTACCGGGAAAGGTGCTGGCCCTGGCTCTTGGATGGTTGGAGGAGCGCTTCAGACGTTTGGCATCTGAGGCGCTGCGCCAGGGCCATTTCCCGGCGGTGTGGAAGGTAGGGCGCCTAATCCTGCTAAGGAAAGAAGGGCGCCCAGCAGATTCCCCGTCGGGATACCGCCCGATCGTCTTGCTGGATGAGGCTGGGAAGCTTTTAGAACGTCTAATCGCTTCCCGCCTCATCCAGCACTTGACACAAGTGGGGCCGGATCTGTCGCCTTACCAGTACGGCTTCAGGTCCGAACGCTCCACCGTCGACGCCATCCTCCGCGTAAAGGGGTTGGCGGATCGGGCGGTGGCTGAGGGGGGAGTTCTGATGGCGGTGTCTCTCGACATCGCCAACGCGTTCAACTCCCTCCCTTGGCCTTGTATCCTGCAGGCGCTCCGTCACCATGGTGTACCGGAGTACCTGCAGGCGGCGGTGCGCTCTTACCTAGAGGGTAGGAGCGTAGCCTATGAGGCGCGCACTGGCGTGGAGACCCACCCTATGTCGTGCGGTGTTCCACAGGGTTCAGTCCTTGGCCCGCTCCTGTGGAACATCGGTTACGACTGGGTCCTCCGCGGCCGTCTCCCGGCTGGCGTCGGCGTAACTTGTTACGCTGACGACACCCTGGTGACGGCCAAAGGGAGAACCCACGCCGAGGCCATACAGCGCGCCTCAGAGGGGGCGGGGGCAGTGGTCCGCCGGATCCGCGCCTTGGGCCTCAAAGTGGCTCTAGAGAAGACCGAGGCCATATGTTTCCATGGGCCTCGGCGCGCGCCTCCCACCGACTCTGTCGTGATGGTAGAAGGCGTGCGGATTCCCGTCGGCACAATCCTGAAATATTTGGGATTGTGGCTCGACGGGCGTTGGACATTCAGGGGCCACTTCGAGAAGCTGTGGCCCAAGTTGGCGGGGACAGCGGGCGCATTAAGCGGTCTGCTGCCCAATGTGGGGGGGCCCTCTGCAACGTGCCGGCGACTTTACCTAGGCGTCCTCAGATCGATGGCCCTTTATGGGTCACCGGTCTGGGCTGGCGCCATTACGGTGGAGACTTCCGGCGCGCTGCGGAGGGCCCAACGCCCCCTCGCGTTGAGGGCCATCCGCGGATATAGAACTATATCCGCGGATGCCGCCACCGCGATTGCCGGGTCCCTTCCGTGGGACCTGGACGCTGCCGTACTCGCCGCAGTCTACCTGTGGCGAGCCGAGCAGCGGTCGCGGGGCCTCCGGCCAGCGCCCGCCGAAGTCGGCGCGCAAAAAGTGGCTGTTGAGGCGGAGGCGCTCACAGTATGGCGTGAGCGCCTCGAGGCCGCTCGGTGGGGGCGCCGCACCACTCAGGCCATTGGCCCCATTCTGGAAGAGTGGATGCGGCGCCCCCACGGGGTGGTGACGTACCGGCTGACCCAGGTCCTCACGGGACATGGATGTTTTGGCCGGTACTTATGGAGGATCAAGCGAGAACCTGATCCTCTATGCCGTCACTGCGACAGTGGCTCGGAGGACACGGCAGAGCATACGCTTCGGCATTGCCCTGCCTGGGCCAATGAGCGCTCCGTCCTCGTCACTGTCGCACAGGACCTCGATCTGCCACAACTCTTGCGGCAGATGACGGCGTCGAAGGAGATCTGGCGAGCGATGCTCGCATTCTGCGAGACAGTGATCTCGCAGAAGGAGGCGGCGGAAAGAGAGCGTGAGGCTGCGGTAGACGCGCCCGCTCTACGCCGCCCCCGCCCATAGGGGCGTAACGGTGTGGTGGGTGCAGCCACACCGTTGCACGAGGTCCGCCCGGGGAGCACTCTATTGCTCCCCGGATCCGGGGGCAGGGGTATTTGCCCTCCCCGGACCAGGAGTGCCGGCCGCTTATCATCTGCGGCTGGCCAGGGCAGGCAGGGATGAGGCCGTATGCTTCGGCGCTACCCGTGTCCCTGCAACTTGCTGCCCACTGGCGACACAGGGGGGTTTAGTGGGTATGCCCTCCCTTTTTGGGAGGTGTGAGTCCCACACACCATGCCGCCTCCCCCCGGAGACAGCATGAAGGTGCCTAATGCATTCCCCTCTTAAAAAAAAAAAAAAAAAAAAAAGGCCTATGTCCAGCGGACTGACACGGGCTGATGATGATGATTTATGAATACGCTATAATGAACATCGATGATGAGGTTGAAAGGCTCTATCTAAGAGAGAAAAGTGTAACCAAAAAATGCTGAGTGATTACTGAATATATTACCCGGCATAGCGAATCTTCGCTCTAATTGAGCCGCCCGTCCGGGGAAGGACCTCCACCCTATACAATACCGCAGCCAAATGACCTCCGGGTCGTGTTTCTGCCGGTGAGTAGGATTTCCGGAGCTTGTGGGGGGTTAGGGTTGGGCTGGCATGGCAGTGGCAACTGACAGGTAACTGACCAGTTACTTGTCAGTTGTCACATCGGCTTGGGCTTCTCTTTCGCTTTCCATCAGGCGTAGGGAAGCCATTATGTCGAACTACTATGAAAAAAAAAATTATGTTTTGTTTGTGTCAGTGCGTCACTCACCGGGTTGTAGTGGTAGGCGTTGCGGAACAGCAGCCGGCAGTCGGCCACGAACTGCGCCACGTGCGAGTAGCGCTGCGGGCTGCGCGGCTGCAGCTTCATGCGGATCATGTCCAGGCACATCGGCCGCGAGATCTGCAACACACACACAACACATACCTTTATATAAATAGATAACCCAAGACATGCCACGCTGGGCTACACAGCGCCACCTAGCCCCAAACTAAGCCGAAGCTGTACTATGGTCACTAGACAACTGATAAACTTACTTAGATACATTTTTTTGTAAATAAATACATACATAGAAAACATCCAGACCAATACAAACAGACATGTTCATGAACACAAATGTTTGTACTGTGCGGGAATCGAACCCACGACCCTTGGCTCAGAGGGCAGAGGTCACTACCAAATGAGCCAGCGAGCTTGTCAATATAACTGCATATGTGTATTTATGTTAAACCAATTCCAAGGTCGAAGGTCCTTCGAGCTGGATAAGTGAAAAAGCATCTCTAGACGAGTACCGTTGTACACGACCAAGTGTAGGAGTATCCCGGGATACCGATGAGCGAGGCAGAGTAGGGCAGGTACTCTGAAGGTTGGTGCCGATGTCAGACAAGAGTGCCGACTGCTTGTCATCTGCGCCTGCCTAGCGGCGCTACCCGAGTTCCTGCCAGTTTCTGCCCACTGGCGGTTTCCCATTCTAGAAGGTGTGAGGCTGTAGTGTATGACACGCCTAACCCTATCCGATTACACATAAGACATTATAATTAGTACTAGCTGTGCCAGCGGCGTCGCACGCGTGGATATCGGGTTTCAAAACTAACGGACTTCCATAAAATGATGCCCAAATCTTAAGTTAGACCTCTAGCAATACATTGGTGAAAACCACATTCAATTCCATGCAGTACTTTTTGCGTGATGCTCAATCAAACATTCAGATAAAAAATTCTCCCGTTTTCCCAACACTTCCCTTCACTGCTCTGCTCCTATTGATTGTAGCGTGATGAAACGTATCATATAACCTGCACAGGAGTATGATGAATAATTGTACCAAGTTTCGTTAAAACCCGTTGAGTAGGTAATTTTTGTTTCTATAACGAACATACAGACAGACAGAAAGACAGACGGACAGACAGACAGTCAGATAAAAATTTTACTGATTGCATTTTTGGCATCAGTATCGATCACTAATCACCCCCTGATACTTTTTTTGTAAATATATTTTTAAAGCTGAAACGCCTGTGCAAAACTATCTACCTATACCTACTTCACTTAAAAATAAATACTTATAACTACTTTAATTAATAAAAGTACCTACGCTTAATAATTTTTAATTTGAACGAATATTTTACAATATAACAACAAAAGAAATTCAAATAAACTATTTAAACACTAAAAGTCGCGCTGGCACGGTTTCTCAATATCAATTATTGTCTGTCAATAAGGTCGATCGCTCTGAACGCATCAACAGCCAAATATTGAATGAAGCTAGCTCTCGGACCTCCCGCCTTTTTATACCCTACCGCCGCCGCGACCCGTGTCGAGCGCGGCAACCGTTACACAAAAATAATCCTTATAGCATTATTCAGTATTCACGTGCGACGGCGCGATGGCTTATTTCATGTATAAGTTTGGTGTTTCTATACCGATTTCTATGATTCTTTTTTTATTGAATAGGTAATAATGATAACTTTTTTAAATTAGGGATGAATGAGAGTATTATAAACGTAAGAGTAAACAAATATAATCAGAATGCTCCGAACTGCTAAGCTATCAGGAGTTACACGTGTTATTGTGAGTCAACCATAAAAGATAGACATATGCTGTTGCGGGATATTTTTTAGTCAATTTTATGTAAAATATTTCTGTCATACATAATTTCTATGTAACTTTAACCATTAAGGCTGCACACGCGACGGAAGCTTAAAAAATGGAGTAACTTCTCCCGTTTTCCCAACATTTCCCTTCACTACTCTGCTCCTATTGATAGTAGCGTGATGAAAAGTACCCTATAACCTGCCCAGGAGTATGAAGAATAATTGTACCAAGTTTCGTTAAAATCCGTCCAGTAGTTTTTGTTTCTATAAGGAACATACAGACAGACAGACAGACAGACAGACAGACAGACAGACAGACAGACAGACAAAAATTTTACTGATTGCATTTTTGGCATCAGTATCGATCACTAATCACCCCCTGATAGTTATTTTGAAAATATATTTCATGTACAGAATTGACCTCTCTACAGATTTATTATAAGTATAGATTAACAAGTAGTAATAAAGCAGACTTCCATCAGGCAACACCTCTTTCATTTAGACGTCCCGGTCCCCACATTATGTGGCGACCGTGACAGGACTGCCTTATGGGCAGTGCTGTGCATTTACATAAGAGAGTGATTTTTTTTTTCGCTAAATAGTAAAAAGTGAATTTTAATCAGGACAATTATAAATATTAATCATAGTGTTATAAAAGTATTGGAGTACAGAAAATGTATTACGTCATGGAGTTATAAAAATATGGTGCAAGAAGCTACAATGAGCCTGTGAATCTGCTGGGAAATGGAAATTGGAGATTGCTAACATCTGGTTAGCTGAGCTCTACGATGAACGTGTCGAAAATTGAGCGAGTTTGCAGGGAGCCGGGAGTTGATCGTGTCCGAGATGGATGCCGCTGCTGGCCAGCCAGGCCAGGTGACCAGTCACAGCCACTGGAGGTGAAAGTGCTATGTGTTTAGAACAAAAAGTGTAGTGCTCCGGAAGTGATGTGATGATAGGAAGTGATGGAAGTACTGTATTAGTTTAGTAAAAAAAAAAAATAATAATAATGCAAAAAAAAAAAAAATTACTTATAGGTATTTGTAACAGTGTATTAGTAATTCAGGACAAAAGAAAATAATTATCTATTTGGCATAAACGGTGTTATCTAAACCTTTTTTTAATTTTACGTGTAATTTGGATTTTTTGTCAAAAATTGATTTGCATAACAATGTATTTTATAACTGTGTTAACATTTTATTTTACCATTGTACTAATTATTCGTCTTTTTTTTTAAACCATGCTTATAATTACTTGAATAATTATACAGAGAAATTAATTGTTTATTAGCTAATTAATACCTAGAATTTTAGCGATTGTATTAGAATAATGGAACATTCCATTCTATCGAGTATGTGTAATTCAGAGATCACATTTCAATATCGGAATGATACTCATAAACTAGGTCGCGTCTTTGTTTTGAATTTTATGCCAATTAAGGCATCGAACTTTGTTCGTAACGCGAAACGGTGTCCAATACGGAATGTTGTCAGTACCTACAAGATTAATTAATCAGTTAGTTACAATGTTTTTATGCAACCAAAGTAGGAGATTCAATGTTTTAATTTTTTTTATGATATTACCTTTTAAATAATGTAGGAAACAAAATAATTTAGTATGGATATGAAAGTAGATATAAAAAGTAAGTAAATATAAATGGAAGTAAATTTGAAGGAATTATTTGAAAGTTTGTTCAAGTGTTGAAGGAATAATGGATGTGATTTTAAAAGGAACTGTATGTTGATGTAGATATGCGAATAATTTGGCTGATAAAATAAATGGAAACTAGGTATTTGGATTGATCACCCAAAACTGTGTTATACAATTTTGTGAGTCAAATATATTCATTTTGAATGTTACCTGGACCCGAACAGAATTTTTCTGATGTGTATAGTTATGTTAGTTAAAAGGAATTATGCATATGTATGTGGTACACAATTAAGGTACATATAGAGGTCCTTGAGGGCAATGCGACGTGAACGAGCTTCATCGCCGCAGCCCGTTGGAGATAGGTACTCTAATAAAGTTTATGGTACAAAGAAGTGTCAGATCCTTCCATTCGATCATGGTGTGAACGAGTTTTCCTCCGTGAGATAAGTTGGAGTCCAGTAGACTTAAAACATGATCTTCTTATTAAAGGGTCATTTGTCACCCTATAAACGAGTGAATAAAGATGTTATAATAAATATGAAGTGAAGTCGACTTGTATAGAGTTATGTACCAATGAAAAAGAATAGGACTTGTAGGCCTAATAAAGGGAAAATGTACCAAAGGTGAAAAAAAAATGTACCACTACAATATGAAGAATGTTTGTTTTGAAATTGAGTTATGATAGATAATGAGTAAGTAAGGTTGTGAATAAAAGAATGATTAGGATAGAAATGGGCTCTTTATGTAATTTGAAAGTAATAAATAAATACTTAAGAGAGCTGTAAAACAATAAAATAATGTAAACGTGTGGAAAATGAGAAATATATGATGTTTTAATGAAACTTTCATATGATTTGTAGTAGAAAAAGTGACAAAAAAAATTAATTATGTTGGATAAGTAAAGGTATTGTAATATTTCTTTTTTATTCGCATTAATTTTAAATTGTATTTTATCCGAATTAAATTCTATTGGAGTTCTTTAAATTGCTAACATTAGTTTTATATTTAATTTTCTTTAATTACTGTATGTATTTCAAGCTTAAAAAAAAATACGTCTTTTTAATTTACATGTAATAATTTTTCCATTTGGTATTTTTTTTTTCAAAAAAGGAAGGGAGGTGTAGTGTATGACACGCCTAACCCTATCCGATTACACATAAGACATTATAATTAGTATTAACAAGTAGTAATAAACCAGACTTCCATCAGGCAACACCTCTTTCATTTAGACGTCCCGGTCCCCACATTATAGGCCCACACACCGGGCGGCGGGTAAAGGTGCCCCACACTTTCTCCTATAAAAAAATGTAGGGTTTCAGAGGTTATGGGGTACCTTAGCGTGGTAGTGCAGGTTCTCCTTGGGCACGGGCTCGCGGAAGGGCAGGCTGGGCTCGTACTGGCAGTACAGCTCCAGCGTGACGCGCTCCACCAGCCGCTGCAGGCGCGGCGGCAGGCCCTCGCCCTCGCCCGCCTCGCCCTCCTCGCCCTCCCCGCCCTCCCCGCCGCCCGCGCCCTCCGCGAAGTTCACGCACAGCAGGCACTGCCATGTTTCCGTCTCGCTGCGAAGAAAACCATCGAGGCCCGTCATCACACTAACTCAAATCACATCTCAAGTACTGATGTCGTGATACTGATGACCCGAAATCAGCAATTTAATCATTATCTTGGCTGCTGAGCTAATTCCAAATGTAATAATCTATCATAGAACGAATTACAGAATCTTTTCTGTGGTAAAACAACTGTGTTGTTGCTAGCAACGTAGAGATCGTCTAATCTAAAATGCATTATGATTGGTCGTCAACTGAACGATTTAAATTTTATTCAAATATAGAAACAGCGCAATTCTCGGATTTGTTGTCCAACTAGTTTAGTTGATCGTGAACGCGTGAGAGGAAAAGTCGTCTTGTTTCATACAATGTGACGGCGCTGCTCCTCTTGTCGCAGCACATGAGCTCGCCGCCGTCCATGCACACGGCGCACCCGTGGCATACAAAGCGTACTCACTCGGGCAGCTTCTCGATGGTGGGTATGTGGCAGTACTGGTGGAACACCTTGGGGCACTTGTCGCAGCACATGAGCTCGCCGCCGTCCATGCACACGGCGCACCCGTGGCATACAAAGCGTACTCACTCGGGCAGCTTCTCGATGGTGGGTATGTGGCAGTACTGGTGGAACACCTTGGGGCACTTGTCGCAGCACATGAGCTCGCCGCCGTCCATGCACACGGCGCACCCGTGGCATACAAAGCGTACTCACTCGGGCAGCTTCTCGATGGTGGGTATGTGGCAGTACTGGTGGAACACCTTGGGGCACTTGTCGCAGCACATGAGCTCGCCGCCGTCCATGCACACGGCGCACCCGTGGCATACAAAGCGTACTCACTCGGGCAGCTTCTCGATGGTGGGTATGTGGCAGTACTGGTGGAACACCTTGGGGCACTTGTCGCAGCACATGAGCTCGCCGCCGTCCATGCACACGGCGCACCCGTGGCATACAAAGCGTACTCACTCGGGCAGCTTCTCGATGGTGGGTATGTGGCAGTACTGGTGGAACACCTTGGGGCACTTGTCGCAGCACATGAGCTCGCCGCCGTCCATGCACACGGCGCACCCGTGGCATACAAAGCGTACTCACTCGGGCAGCTTCTCGATGGTGGGTATGTGGCAGTACTGGTGGAACACCTTGGGGCACTTGTCGCAGCACATGAGCTCGCCGCCGTCCATGCACACGGCGCACCCGTGGCATACAAAGCGTACTCACTCGGGCAGCTTCTCGATGGTGGGTATGTGGCAGTACTGGTGGAACACCTTGGGGCACTTGTCGCAGCACATGAGCTCGCCGCCGTCCATGCACACGGCGCACCCGTGGCATACAAAGCGTACTCACTCGGGCAGCTTCTCGATGGTGGGTATGTGGCAGTACTGGTGGAACACCTTGGGGCACTTGTCGCAGCACATGAGCTCGCCGCCGTCCATGCACACGGCGCACCCGTGGCATACAAAGCGTACTCACTCGGGCAGCTTCTCGATGGTGGGTATGTGGCAGTACTGGTGGAACACCTTGGGGCACTTGTCGCAGCACATGAGCTCGCCGCCGTCCATGCACACGGCGCACCCGTGGCATACAAAGCGTACTCACTCGGGCAGCTTCTCGATGGTGGGTATGTGGCAGTACTGGTGGAACACCTTGGGGCACTTGTCGCAGCACATGAGCTCGCCGCCGTCCATGCACACGGCGCACCAGTCCTCGTTGGGGTCGCCCGCGCCCGCCGTCACCTCGCCGCCCGCCTTGGCTGGATGACGCAGATACGAGTACATTAGTCAGTGTGTGATGTCTTCGTACAGGTCAGTTAACTAAAGCTGGCACGTTCAGTACTCGCACTTATGCAATTTCACTATACAGTAGCAAAAGTAAAACTGTATCTGTCCCCTTCACACTCATAAACTAGTCCGCGCGCGAGAGAGACAGGCAGACTTTTCTTGAGTCGCATGCAGTAAGTACGTCACGGCCCGCGCTTATGCACAGATGCTAGTGTAAATGTGTTGAACATGCCAGCTTTAGTTAACCGTCTTGTATATCGGGGGCGTGTGTACGTGTAGTGTGCGAGTGACAGTGTGCGAGTTTAATCGGATCATAAGAGGTAAGAAACAGAGAATATACAATTATACATGCGATTCGGCAAACACATCATTATCATAAGCCTACGGCAGTCCATTGCTGGGCATAGGCCCCTCTCCAGCTGTGTGCCACTTTGGGCAATCGTCTGGAGGTTTTACCCATAATCGCCACGCTGAGCAGGCGGTTTGGAGATCGCAGGGCGTGGCTTCTCGCTCCATTGTCGCTGCTGCCCGTCAACAGCCTGTGGTATTATGCTTTCAGCAGCCTTCAACCGCGATGGTTGTAGGTACTGTGGTCGCCAGAGCCTCGTTTGTTACTCGGTAGGCGAAAGCGAAAAGCAACACGTGTGTACTTAATTTCTCTTGTGAACTTTCGAGGAAGTAAGGGGGAGAGTGAGGGTGTACGTGTGATCGTGAGAGGTTGTGTGTGTAAAGGAGGGGGCGGGGCGTGTGTAGTGGGCGTGTGTGTACCGGGGCGCGTGTCGGGGTCGGTGGAGGAGTGCACGTGGGGCGCGGGGGAGGGCGCGGCGTGTGTAGTGGGCGTGTGTGTACCGGGGCGCGTGTCGGGGTCGGTGGAGGAGTGCACGTGGGGCGCGGGGGAGGGCGCGGCGTGTGTAGTGGGCGTGTGTGTACCGGGGCGCGTGTCGGGGTCGGTGGAGGAGTGCACGTGGGGCGCGGGGGAGGGCGCGGCGTGTGTAGTGGGCGTGTGTGTACCGGGGCGCGTGTCGGGGTCGGTGGAGGAGTGCACGTGGGGCGCGGGGGAGGGCGCGGCGTGTGTAGTGGGCGTGTGTGTACCGGGGCGCGTGTCGGGGTCGGTGGAGGAGTGCACGTGGGGCGCGGGGGAGGGCGCGGCGTGTGTAGTGGGCGTGTGTGTACCGGGGCGCGTGTCGGGGTCGGTGGAGGAGTGCACGTGGGGCGCGGGGGAGGGCGCGGCGTGTGTAGTGGGCGTGTGTGTACCGGGGCGCGTGTCGGGGTCGGTGGAGGAGTGCACGTGGGGCGCGGGGGAGGGCGCGGCGTGTGTAGTGGGCGTGTGTGTACCGGGGCGCGTGTCGGGGTCGGTGGAGGAGTGCACGTGGGGCGCGGGGGAGGGCGCGGCGTGTGTAGTGGGCGTGTGTGTACCGGGGCGCGTGTCGGGGTCGGTGGAGGAGTGCACGTGGGGCGCGGGGGAGGGCGCGGCGTGTGTAGTGGGCGTGTGTGTACCGGGGCGCGTGTCGGGGTCGGTGGAGGAGTGCACGTGGGGCGCGGGGGAGGGCGCGGCGTGTGTAGTGGGCGTGTGTGTACCGGGGCGCGTGTCGGGGTCGGTGGAGGAGTGCACGTGGGGCGCGGGGGAGGGCGCGGCGTGTGTAGTGGGCGTGTGTGTACCGGGGCGCGTGTCGGGGTCGGTGGAGGAGTGCACGTGGGGCGCGGGGGAGGGCGCGGCGTGTGTAGTGGGCGTGTGTGTACCGGGGCGCGTGTCGGGGTCGGTGGAGGAGTGCACGTGGGGCGCGGGGGAGGGCGCGGCGTGTGTAGTGGGCGTGTGTGTACCGGGGCGCGTGTCGGGGTCGGTGGAGGAGTGCACGTGGGGCGCGGGGGAGGGCGCGGCGTGTGTAGTGGGCGTGTGTGTACCGGGGCGCGTGTCGGGGTCGGTGGAGGAGTGCACGTGGGGCGCGGGGGAGGGCGCGGCGTGTGTAGTGGGCGTGTGTGTACCGGGGCGCGTGTCGGGGTCGGTGGAGGAGTGCACGTGGGGCGCGGGGGAGGGCGCGGCGTGTGTAGTGGGCGTGTGTGTACCGGGGCGCGTGTCGGGGTCGGTGGAGGAGTGCACGTGGGGCGCGGGGGAGGGCGCGGCGTGTGTAGTGGGCGTGTGTGTACCGGGGCGCGTGTCGGGGTCGGTGGAGGAGTGCACGTGGGGCGCGGGGGAGGGCGCGGCGTGTGTAGTGGGCGTGTGTGTACCGGGGCGCGTGTCGGGGTCGGTGGAGGAGTGCACGTGGGGCGCGGGGGAGGGCGCGGCGTGTGTAGTGGGCGTGTGTGTACCGGGGCGCGTGTCGGGGTCGGTGGAGGAGTGCACGTGGGGCGCGGGGGAGGGCGCGGCGTGTGTAGTGGGCGTGTGTGTACCGGGGCGCGTGTCGGGGTCGGTGGAGGAGTGCACGTGGGGCGCGGGGGAGGGCGCGGCGTGTGTAGTGGGCGTGTGTGTACCGGGGCGCGTGTCGGGGTCGGTGGAGGAGTGCACGTGGGGCGCGGGGGAGGGCGCGGCGTGTGTAGTGGGCGTGTGTGTACCGGGGCGCGTGTCGGGGTCGGTGGAGGAGTGCACGTGGGGCGCGGGGGAGGGCGCGGCGTGTGTAGTGGGCGTGTGTGTACCGGGGCGCGTGTCGGGGTCGGTGGAGGAGTGCACGTGGGGCGCGGGGGAGGGCGCGGCGGGGGCGGGTCTGGCCGCGAGCTCGGCGCGCTCGGGCACGACTTGCACGCCGTTGCTGTCCAGCTTGGCGATGGTCGCCATCAGGTCCTGCACCGACTCGGCGCACACCTTGTCCAGTTCGAGCGCACCGCTCCCTAGGCCCTGCACACAAAAAAGAACTGTTAAATACTGAGTTGAATGTGGGCTGATGATGATGATGATGAAATACTGAGTTATACACTACAAGGCGCGAATTAGTTAGGGTGCGCGGGCGCATACAAAGTGGTTTTTTTTTTATTTAAAAAAAATAACAGTTTTATTATTTTTCACTACATGGTGGTCGGGCAGGCACAGTGGGCGTGTACTGGCACTCACGTTGAGGCTGGGGCTGGGCGTCTTGGGGTTGGTGGATGTGACGGCGCCGGGCGGCGGCGCGGCGGCGGAGGGCGGTCGCGCGGAGGGCGGCCGCGACAGCGTGATCTTGAAGTCCGCGCCGCCGCCGCCGGTCGCGCTCATCGAGCTCGCTTCCAGGCTTCCTGTGGCGGGACGAGTATGTTAATCATGGACATCTGTTATCTTGTGACATGTGATCATGATGATTAATCTTTGCAAATAAATAAATAAATGATGTGAGGAGGAGGAGAATAAATATAATTTTTGGAAAAAAGCGAATGTCGTAACAGCCCATAATTGACACTTAGTTAGAATTTAATTTAAAAAAGCAAACATGCAATCCTCAATGTAAGCTTGTTGGTTGTTCTAAATAAATAATATAGTTACCGTTGGGCTGATGCAGCTGCGGTATGTGCCACTTGGCGGGCGTGTGCTGCGCGTGCGGCCCGTGCTGCGTGTGCTGCGCGTGCGGCGCGTGGTGCGGGAACAGGTGCGGCGGCTGCGCGGGCGCCGGCGACGGCGTGCGCGGCCCGCCCGAGCGACGCCCCGCGCCTGCGCCGCCCGCGTTGGTCCCGCCCACGCCCGCGCCCACGCCCACGCCCACGCCCACGCCGCCCACCGACGCAGCGCCCATGCCGCCGCCGCCGCTGAACGCATTCGACGCGTACGCGCCCATCACTAATAGAGAAATATGTATGTATAAATGGATAGAGTCTCGCGAAGAACAGTATTACTTTTTTAAATGTTATTATATGGACATGACAAAAGCGTTTGATAAAGTAAACCAACTAATTAGTTCAGTATGTATGTATTAGAAGTAAAGAAAGAAACGTTACATTGCTTTCCCAAATATTTGTGTCTTATCTGAAGCACCATACGCTCCAACAAAGATAGGTAGTCTTAAAAACAAAATCTATCATTTATGGAATACCCCAAGGCAGTATTTTTGTGCCATTGTTGTTTTTAATATTCATTAATGACTAAATGTGATGCCCTTTACCAAATTACTGCTCTATTCACTTTCACACTAGACCTCGTTACCCTTCACATATAGAGTTCACTGGCTGAGCTAACTGCCATAGCCAAGAGTGCAGCTATGGTAGCAGAGCACGAATCTCTACAGCTTTTCTTTTTCCTAAACAGCTACAATGATGACAAGGCAAGGACATGCCCGCAGCGTAGTGACGCTGCGGGCTACTAGTTATCGTGCCTGTTGGGTACACACTCACTCTGCTGGTAGGCGTGCTGCATGGCCTGCGCTTGCGCTTGTGCTTGCGCGTGCGCGTGCGCGTGGTGCGGCGCGCGCGGCGACGGGGACACGCCGCGCTGCGCCTGCGCGTTCAGCAGACCGCGCAGGTTCATCTCGTTCATGCCTGCGCACAAGACATGTCAACGAATACAATCAACATTATCTTTAGGATACTTGAAGGGAGCCGCTTCAATGGACAGGCAGCCTAAAGTTCACAGTTTTTATGCAATCCTATTGGTTCATATATCTCCATTCAGAGGACAGGCAGCCTAATAACGGCCACATATTTTTATACCCGGAATTCAAAACAAAAATTATATTTAACTGAAGCAAAAGCGTCCAAAGTGAGTTGTCCATTGTCTAGGTTGGGATTATCATAAGAGGTCCTTACCATGCAGATGGTGCGGGTGCGTGGTGGAGGTGACGTGCGAGTGGCGCAGCGGCGTGTGCGGGCGCGCGCGCGCCTGCAGCTGCATGTACCCGCCGCCCGCGCCCACGCCGCCCACGCCGCCCACGCCGCCCAGCGCGCCGCCCGACACGGACTGCACGTACGACTGCAAACACAGGCACAACCGCTGTCAATACGACCTAACAATACGGGCGAAATCTCCCTTCAGCGGGACTATTCACAATCTGGAAATAGACTCAGGTTCGGAAACTTTCAAACACGTTAATTAAAAATTGAATGTTAATTAGCAATTTGAAATTGCTTCGGAAACTTTACAAGAGCTGGCCCTTGCGAGAACATTACGATGAAGCCAAATCAGCAAACTTTGATATATTTGAATGAACGATATCTTGTTTCCGAATGAAATCTTTTCAAAAGCAATTGTGAATACTTCTGCTGAGCATTAATTTAAGAGTTTTTCCGTAAGTTAACCAAATCACATGAATCATTGCTTAGCTCATCTATTTTCAACAACATCGGAATAGACACCCAGCTAGGATAGTACTTACCTCTGAATCTAAAAATAATTAATGAAGTAAACTAATCTGAATGAAACATATTACGTAATCTCAAAATTTTACCTTTAATTAAAAAGTAAACCATACAACATGGCATGCACCGTATACCTAAATAAAACGGTCATAATTATTCCTACATCCTAAGTTCATAAATGACTAAGTAATTCTGTCATCTACATAAACATATGAAGTAAATGCTATTAGTTACACCTAATTTTCTACGTCCCATAAATAATTTAAAAGATGTAAAGTCATGCATGTCCATAAGGACGTAAATTATTACATAAATTGATGTAAATTATTACATAAGATACTCGAATATAATAGTATAAGACAACACCGATCGCTACGACTGACCTGGTACCGCGCCAGCGTCTGAGACATGTGGACAAGGCGCAACATGTAGTGAAGTCCACCAATAACAACGTTTTATACAAGTGGGCGTGGTCTGTTTTGACCCTTAAAGTAACGCCCAAAATATCAACCATCATTTTTTTTCTAAAGGCAAAAAAAGAACAATCTTAATTTTTTATTAATTAACATTACCATAGCTATATTGGCCACAACATGTTTTTGGCTATAACGTGTGAAATGTGAGAACCCTGGTCTAGAAGGGCTCTATATGTTATGGTCCTGCCCACAGGTCAGGAACTTTAAGGAAAATCATATCATCATCCATGATAAACCTATTTGCGTAATTTAATTTATATACTCGTAATAAGCTGTTCTATCGGCCCGTACATAGATCTATTGTCTGATACTTATTTGTTTGGGTCATTTAGTAATATGCTATGATTCTCCTCAGGGATAGGACTCCGCCAGCGCAATCAACACCATGTACGTTTTTATTAACGTACATTGGTTGTTTATGTGTTTTCGTTGTCGTTGAACGACAATTATTATTATTATTATTAATTGCTACAACTGGCTGCTCGACCCCCAGGCGAATTCAGATGTTTATTTGAGAACAAAAACACATAATACATCATGTATTTGTACTGTACATTTAAGTATGTACGATAACAACTGCGGTAGTCATAGACTGTGTTGCAGTTATTGTAGGCAGGTGCACGCGGGGTAAAATGTAAAATTAACACTATAGTGTAGATTATAGGCTTGTTGCCGTAAAAAAATATAATTAGTCAGTCTTCTAGATTATTGAAAAATAAACGATACGTATTTTTTCATTTGTAAATTAGACAAAAATTGCAATGATATAGCCGGTTAAAGTTAAGCGTGACGTCACGCCGTGTGGCATTTTGTCGCACGGAGTGACGTCAGACTCAGACGACAATCGTAAATTTTGATGCCTTGTATCTTTGTCATTTTTGGTTTAAATGAAAAAAGGAAAAATACGGACAAAAATATAATGTAATGTAATTATGTTGTCCCAGGAAACATTCGTACTGTTATGAGCAGAATAAGATATGGCAGGTTACCTGGTGCATGGCGACGTGCTGCAGCGCCACGACGGCGGAGTGCGCGGGGTTGGGCGCGGGCGGCGCGGGCGCGGCGGGGGCGGGGGCGGCGGGGGCGGTCGCCTGGGGAGGGTGGTAGGGGCCCTGCGCGCCGCCCGCGCCGTCCACCTTGCCGTCCACCACGATGGCGCCGATGCTCGACAGCACTGCAACGACATTACGTCATTGACACTGATCCTCCAGTGGGGTCCCAACAGGGTCGCGTATATTGGAGGCAACCGAACAGTAGTGGCGTAACTACATCAAAGTCATCACATCTTAACTAATATTATAAAGCTGAAGAGTTTGTTTGTTTGAACGCGCTAATCTCAGGAACTACTGGTCCGAATTGAAACATTCTTTTTGTGTTGAATAGACCATTTATCGAGGAAGGCTTTAGGCTATATAACATCACGCTGCAACTATTAGGAGCGAAGAAATAATGGAAAATGTAAAAAAAAAACGAGGAAAAAATAACTATTCCACGCGGACGAAGTCGCGAGCACAGCTAGTTTTTAATAAATGTGAAATAAATTAACTATTGTCATCATCATCAGCAGCCAATGCCTGTGGTATTTAGTTACGCCTTCAATCGTGATGGTTACACCTCCACGCGCACGGGTATCTCGGGGTTGTGTGTGTGTGTGTGTGTGAGGGTGCGTGTGTGTGTGTGCGTGTGTGTGAGGGTGCGTGTGTGTGTGAGGGTGTGTGGGCACTGACCGCGCACGAGGTCGGGCAGCTTGTCGAGCGCGAGGCTGATGCGCACGGGTATCTCGGGGTTGTGTGTGTGTGTGAGGGTGTGTGTGTGTGTGAGGGTGTGTGTGTGTGTGAGGGTGTGTGTGTGTGTGAGGGTGTGTGGGCACTGACCGCGCACGAGGTCGGGCAGTTTGTCGAGCGCGAGGCTGATGCGCACGGGTATCTCGGGGTTGGGTGTGTGTGTGAGGGTGTGTGTGTGTGTGAGGGTGTGTGTGTGTGTGAGGGTGTGTGGGCACTGACCGCGCACGAGGTCGGGCAGCTTGTCGAGCGCGAGGCTGATGCGCACGGGTATCTCGGGGTTGGGTGTGTGTGTGAGGGTGTGTGTGTGTGTGTGAGGGTGTGTGGGCACTGACCGCGCACGAGGTCGGGCAGCTTGTCGAGCGCGAGGCTGATGCGCACGGGTATCTCGGGGTTGGGTGTGTGTGTGAGGGTGTGTGTGTGTGTGTGAGGGTGTGTGGGCACTGACCGCGCACGAGGTCGGGCAGCTTGTCGAGCGCGAGGCTGATGCGCACGGGTATCTCGGGGTTGGGTGTGTGTGTGAGGGTGTGTGTGTGTGTGTGAGGGTGTGTGGGCACTGACCGCGCACGAGGTCGGGCAGCTTGTCGAGCGCGAGGCTGATGCGCACGGGTATCTCGGGGTTGGGTGTGTGTGTGAGGGTGTGTGTGTGTGTGTGAGGGTGTGTGGGCACTGACCGCGCACGAGGTCGGGCAGCTTGTCGAGCGCGAGGCTGATGCGCACGGGTATCTCGGGGTTGGGTGTGTGTGTGAGGGTGTGTGTGTGTGTGAGGTTGTGTGGGCACTGACCGCGCACGAGGTCGGGCAGCTTGTCGAGCGCGAGGCTGATGCGCACGGGTATCTCGGGGTTGGGTGTGTGTGTGAGGGTGTGTGTGTGTGTGTGAGGGTGTGTGGGCACTGACCGCGCACGAGGTCGGGCAGCTTGTCAAGCGCGAAGCTGATGCGCACGGGTATCTCGGGGTTGTGTGTGTAAGTGTGTGTGTGTGCGTGTGTGTGTGTGCGTGTGTGTGTGTGTGAGGGTCCGTGGGCACTGACCGCGCACGAGGTCGGGCAGCTTGTCGAGCGCGAGGCTGATGCGCACGGGTATCTCGGGGTTGGGTGTGTGTGTGAGGGTGTGTGTGTGTGTGTGAGGGTGTGTGTGTGTGTGTGAGGGTGTGTGGGCACTGACCGCGCACGAGGTCGGGCAGCTTGTCAAGCGCGAGGCTGATGCGCACGGGTATCTCGGGGTTGTGTGTGTAAGTGTGTGTGTGTGTGCGTGTGTGTGTGTGCGTGTGTGTGTGTGCGTGTGTGTGTGTGCGTGTGTGTGTGTGTGTGAGGGTCCGTGGGCACTGACCGCGCACGAGGTCGGGCAGCTTGTCGAGCGCGAGGCTGATGCGCACGGGTATCTCGGGGTTGGGTGTGTGTGTGAGGGTGTGTGTGTGTGTGTGAGGGTGTGTGGGCACTGACCGCGCACGAGGTCGGGCAGCTTGTCAAGCGCGAGGCTGATGCGCACGGGTATCTCGGGGTTGTGTGTGTAAGTGTGTGTGTGTGCGTGTGTGTGTGTGCGTGTGTGTGTGTGCGTGTGTGTGTGTGCGTGTGTGTGTGTGCGTGTGTGTGTGTGTGTGAGGGTCCGTGGGCACTGACCGCGCACGAGGTCGGGCAGCTTGTCGAGCGCGAGGCTGATGCGCACGGGTATCTCGGGGTTGGGTGTGTGTGTGAGGGTGTGTGTGTGTGTGAGGGTGTGTGGGCACTGACCGCGCACGAGGTCGGGCAGCTTGTCGAGCGCGAGGCTGATGCGCACGGGTATCTCGGGGTTGTGTGTGTGTGTGAGGGTGTGTGTGTGTGTGAGGGTGTGTGTGTGTGTGAGGGTGTGTGTGTGTGTGAGGGTGTGTGTGTGTGTGAGGGTGTGTGGGCACTGACCGCGCACGAGGTCGGGCAGTTTGTCGAGCGCGAGGCTGATGCGCACGGGTATCTCGGGGTTGGGTGTGTGTGTGAGGGTGTGTGTGTGTGTGAGGGTGTGTGTGTGTGTGAGGGTGTGTGGGCACTGACCGCGCACGAGGTCGGGCAGCTTGTCGAGCGCGAGGCTGATGCGCACGGGTATCTCGGGGTTGGGTGTGTGTGTGAGGGTGTGTGTGTGTGTGTGAGGGTGTGTGGGCACTGACCGCGCACGAGGTCGGGCAGCTTGTCGAGCGCGAGGCTGATGCGCACGGGTATCTCGGGGTTGGGTGTGTGTGTGAGGGTGTGTGTGTGTGTGTGAGGGTGTGTGGGCACTGACCGCGCACGAGGTCGGGCAGCTTGTCGAGCGCGAGGCTGATGCGCACGGGTATCTCGGGGTTGGGTGTGTGTGTGAGGGTGTGTGTGTGTGTGTGAGGGTGTGTGGGCACTGACCGCGCACGAGGTCGGGCAGCTTGTCGAGCGCGAGGCTGATGCGCACGGGTATCTCGGGGTTGGGTGTGTGTGTGAGGGTGTGTGTGTGTGTGTGAGGGTGTGTGGGCACTGACCGCGCACGAGGTCGGGCAGCTTGTCGAGCGCGAGGCTGATGCGCACGGGTATCTCGGGGTTGGGTGTGTGTGTGAGGGTGTGTGTGTGTGTGAGGTTGTGTGGGCACTGACCGCGCACGAGGTCGGGCAGCTTGTCGAGCGCGAGGCTGATGCGCACGGGTATCTCGGGGTTGGGTGTGTGTGTGAGGGTGTGTGTGTGTGTGTGAGGGTGTGTGGGCACTGACCGCGCACGAGGTCGGGCAGCTTGTCAAGCGCGAAGCTGATGCGCACGGGTATCTCGGGGTTGTGTGTGTAAGTGTGTGTGTGTGCGTGTGTGTGTGTGCGTGTGTGTGTGTGTGAGGGTCCGTGGGCACTGACCGCGCACGAGGTCGGGCAGCTTGTCGAGCGCGAGGCTGATGCGCACGGGTATCTCGGGGTTGGGTGTGTGTGTGAGGGTGTGTGTGTGTGTGTGAGGGTGTGTGTGTGTGTGTGAGGGTGTGTGGGCACTGACCGCGCACGAGGTCGGGCAGCTTGTCAAGCGCGAGGCTGATGCGCACGGGTATCTCGGGGTTGTGTGTGTAAGTGTGTGTGTGTGTGCGTGTGTGTGTGTGCGTGTGTGTGTGTGCGTGTGTGTGTGTGTGTGAGGGTCCGTGGGCACTGACCGCGCACGAGGTCGGGCAGCTTGTCGAGCGCGAGGCTGATGCGCACGGGTATCTCGGGGTTGGGTGTGTGTGTGAGGGTGTGTGTGTGTGTGAGGGTGTGTGGGCACTGACCGCGCACGAGGTCGGGCAGCTTGTCGAGCGCGAGGCTGATGCGCACGGGTATCTCGGGGTTGGGTGTGTGTGTGAGGGTGTGTGTGTGTGTGTGAGGGTGTGTGGGCACTGACCGCGCACGAGGTCGGGCAGCTTGTCAAGCGCGAGGCTGATGCGCACGGGTATCTCGGGGTTGTGTGTGTAAGTGTGTGTGTGTGCGTGTGTGTGTGTGCGTGTGTGTGTGTGCGTGTGTGTGTGTGCGTGTGTGTGTGTGTGTGAGGGTCCGTGGGCACTGACCGCGCACGAGGTCGGGCAGCTTGTCGAGCGCGAGGCTGATGCGCACGGGTATCTCGGGGTTGGGTGTGTGTGTGAGGGTGTGTGTGTGTGTGAGGGTGTGTGGGCACTGACCGCGCACGAGGTCGGGCAGCTTGTCGAGCGCGAGGCTGATGCGCACGGGTATCTCGGGGTTGGGTGTGTGTGTGAGGGTGTGTGTGTGTGTGTGAGGGTGTGTGTGTGTGTGAGGGTGTGTGGGCACTGACCGCGCACGAGGTCGGGCAGCTTGTCAAGCGCGAGGCTGATGCGCACGGGTATCTCGGGGTTGTGTGTGTAAGTGTGTGTGTGTGTGCGTGTGTGTGTGTGCGTGTGTGTGTGTGCGTGTGTGTGTGTGCGTGTGTGTGTGTGCGTGTGTGTGTGTGTGTGTGAGGGTCCGTGGGCACTGACCGCGCACGAGGTCGGGCAGCTTGTCGAGCGCGAGGCTGATGCGCACGGGTATCTCGGGGTTGGGTGTGTGTGTGAGGGTGTGTGTGTGTGTGAGGGTGTGTGGGCACTGACCGCGCACGAGGTCGGGCAGCTTGTCGAGCGCGAGGCTGATGCGCACGGGTATCTCGGGGTTGGGTGTGTGTGTGAGGGTGTGTGTGTGTGTGTGAGGGTGTGTGGGCACTGACCGCGCACGAGGTCGGGCAGCTTGTCAAGCGCGAGGCTGATGCGCACGGGTATCTCGGGGTTGTGTGTGTAAGTGTGTGTGTGTGCGTGTGTGTGTGTGCGTGTGTGTGTGTGCGTGTGTGTGTGTGTGAGGGTCCGTGGGCACTGACCGCGCACGAGGTCGGGCAGCTTGTCGAGCGCGAGGCTGATGCGCACGGGTATCTCGGGGTTGGGTATGTCGGCGCGGCGGCTCTTGATGCGCTGCAGGTGCGCGCACACCGCGCGCTTGCTGTACAGCACGGCCGTGTCGCTGCCCTGCAACACGCCAACGTACACACGTCACGTACATGGTTTATTTTCGCGTTGCGCACGCGCATAATACGTCGAATCACTGGTAATATGTATCAAAAAGTATGCAAGTCTATCAATGTCCAGCATTTTGTTTAAATTTTGTGAAGTTAGGAGTAAACGGGAATTTGCATGCTGGTTGCGACTGGTGTGCACCTATGCCGACTTTGGCACTTTTGCTCAACTGCCAACGTGCACGATGGGTGACCTTTGCAAGCTTTGCATCCTTGGACCTTTGCAAGGCGATCAAAAGCGGCAACCAAGTCACCAGGTTTTGTGTTGGTAAAGTTGACACTAGATGACAATCTGCTTAAGTGCTGCTATACGCCCTATTAGAACACCCAAATCTTCTCGGCCAGCGTGCGCTGCCGGCGGCTACACCTGTCGCCGGTGGGAGCACCAGACCTGGTCGAGCGCGGCGTTGACGAACTCGACGCAGTGGTCGGTGATGGCGGCGAGCTGCTCCAGCGCGTCCTTCTTCTCGGCCAGCGTGCGCTGCTTGGCGTCGCACACCTCGTTCAGCCGCAGCACCAGCTGCTTGCCGCGCGTGTTGATGGCGTTCGTCAATCTGCACACGGACATAAATAAATAAATGAATAACCCTTGGTTCAGGAGGTCAGTCCCAAATGAGGCATCGAGCAAGTCCATACATTTGGGTTATATCATACATGCCCTCAGGCCAGGTGGAGCCATTTGCTCAAGATGGCTGGCAAATGCTGGATGCGAGAAGTCAAAGATCGAGCAAAGTCCGAGCTCTGGCTTCTCCAATTGTGCGAACAATAGGAGAGGCTGATGATGTTGACGCGACGGCGCCTGGCGCTCGCGGGTGACCTTCAGTGTAGTGGGGTGTAGTGCGGGGTGGGGGTACTGACTTGACGACGGTCTGCGTGATGTCGTGCACGAGCGCCTTCTTCTTGTCGGCGATGAGCGCCTGGCGGTCGCGGATGACCTTCATGGCGGAGCCCAGCAGCACGCGCTTGTACGACACCTCCGACAGCAGCCCCGAGATGTTGGCGCGGGCCTGGGACATAACACAATTTTACATATAAAAAAAACCATTCACTACGCTTTGAAATCGTCGGCTGCAGTCAACAATCCGCCTGCCAAGTGTGGTGACCAAGCCAATTCCCCCGAATGACGATTGTTATTGGGGAATCCCCCAAATTGTTATTGGGAGAAACCTAAGTCTATAGTTCATTCGCGTTAAGAAAATAGTGACTCATCACCGGCCAAGCCACACCCCCTAGCCAATTAAAACGCTAGAAATTATAATTTCTAGCGGGTGTGGCTTGGCCGGCAGTCGGTGATGAGTCACTATTTTCTTAACGCGAATGAACTATAGAAGAGGACATTTCAAGCCGATGATAGTTACGATGAAGTAGGTAGACGAAGACGCTCGTCTACCTACTTCATCGTAATTCTTGTGATGGACGTCTGTCCACCGGTGTTAAACGGCATCCGCCAGGCGGGTTGGTGACCGCAGAGCTTTTCTTTGTAAACGCTTCAGATATTCCCTTAGTCGTCTTCTACAACACGCACAGGTTGAGATGCATGGGGTGATCCTATTACAAATCCGGAAAGCAAACGGACAACTTGAGCAGTAACAAGATCGGTCACCAGCAGACGAGTCGCAACGTAACGTACCTGCGCGGCCATCTCGGTGCTGAACTGGTACTTGTGGTCGCGGTGGTGCTGCAGCTGGCAGTCGCGGCACGTCAGCCGGTCGCACGTCTCGCAGAACAGCGACAGCCGCTCCTGAGGAACAAACCCACCACACTGTATTGTGAGTAACACAAAGTCAAAAATAACTCTCTCTATATATCGGACGTTCTGGGCGGTCGCACAACCACGCCGTACTCTTGAGACAAGAAACACTTTTCTTTCGCCAATTTTTCCTCCGATGTTTGTAATATTATTTTTCATTCGAACCCACTGCGAGTAAGTAGCAAAATCTACTATAGTAACACTATCTACGTGTGTGTGTGTGTGTCTGTGTGTATGCGTGTGTGTGTATGTGTGTGTGCATGTGTGTATGTGTGTGTGGTCGGCTACCTGCACGTGGTCGCGGCAGTACATGTCGTGCGCGCCGCGCGCCGAGCTCTGCGCCGCCTGCAGCTCCGCCACGGCCTCGTCCTTGCTCTTGATTGTGTGGTCCTTCGTGATCTTTAGCCTGACAAACAATACAATGCATTCAATAACCGTCTCATTTCGTATGTTTCTTATAAAGGCTACTACCGAGGTTGGCCGATGTAGAGCCAATGCGATCTGTGCCTTGCCCTCTCAAACTACTCGTATGTCGCACATTATCATTGTCCATTGTGCCCCACCACCTGTACTATGGAAGATTTCTACCAGGCAACTGACAGTGGTATTATAGTTGCTATAAAAAAAAGTTTGGTGTGATTGTATTATGTCATCTTTGAGACGAAAAGAGATTAGCTAGGCTTGCTGATTGTCCTACATCTCCATGGACGAAGTTTTAAAGACAAATCTGAATTACACTTTCATTTAAAAAAAAACTTATTTATATTAGAGTGTATGTGAGAGTGTGTGTGTGTGGGTAGAATATGCAGTTGCAGCAGCGTGTGTGACCTCTGATGCGCGTGCACGCAGTTGTCGCAGATGAACTCTGCGCAGTCCACGCAGTAGCTGGTGGCCGGCTCCGTGTCCTCGCAGCTGTTGCACTGCTGCTCGCCCGCCACCGCGCCTGCTCGCACGGAATAACACACGACCGTTTATACAGGGTTATAGATAACAAAGTACACTATGACTTTAACAAGAGCTTGTTTGCTGACATTGGGCGTTTTCATCCAAAAAATTCTCATCATCAGCCTTTCACAGTTTGATGCTGGACATAGACCTCTCCCCTTGCTTGCCACTTTGATCCATCTTGGACTTCTGGCATCCAGCACTTGCCAGCCATCCTGCGCAAATCCGCACTCAACCTGGCCTGAGGCATATTCTTAATTTTTTTTAAATTTATGACAATAGTGACGTGTCTAGCATGTTTTGGCTGCACCTAACTAAATTGAATCTGGTTTGCGTGCATGGGCAGCCGGAGAGGTCTGTAGGGCCCTAATTACTAAGTAATACCTATCTACTATAAATAAGACCTTATATTATCTGGGTATACTTGTAGTCTTCTTTTGTAATAAAGATTAAATAAATAAATATGATGAGAAAACAATACATATTCTTGTACTTAATTAGAGCTTCTCGTCGTTCCAAGTACACTTACTATTGGAGCCGGCGACCTCGCTGGTCATCTTCTCGAGCACGAAGCGCTGGTCGATCATGTTGGCCACCTGGCACTGCAGCCGGCACGCCGGGCACGTCACCGTGATGCGCTCCGCCCCTGCCGCCACAACAAACACTATTACAACAACCATCCGAAGCGAATCAGGAAAAAGATGTACATTTGTGGATGACAGATATCAATAAATATGAGTTTGTGGGGAACCATCGGATCTACGATTTCGAGTTACACTTTACCGATTATTTCATGTTGTGACGAAATTACTAATTATGTATGTTGAAAGACGAAAATATTTCAACACTTTTATTTATTTGTTTACATATTGTACAAGCATATGACACAAATGCCACACATAGGATTCAGGTCAATTTATATATTTTGCTAAGGTTACAATCTGCATGACCCAGATATTTATACCTACACGGCCACTAAGGCTGAATGTTTGCTTGGTTTGAGTTGGTACATTCTTATACTTATTAAGTACAACAAGCTACGGCACTCGCGCGTGTAAAGGCTTTCGATCATATCCTAAGATGATGTTATTTATGCAGCATTAAGGGGCAGCGCAGACGACAGACTATCCGTGACGCACTTTTTTGCAATTATATGCAGTAACGCACACGAGGCGCAAAAATCTGTCGCGGATATTTCACAGACTCACTGCACACGACGCACATCTTCGATCATTCTGTCGGCAGACCTAGCACTCTTTTTAAATGTCTCAGACACAGACTCTATCGCACGAAAAGTGTGCCGTCTGCGCTGCCCCTAAAAGTAAATCCTTAACAAATTTTGACCCAGTGACCTGGTTGATAACGCAACCTGGCGTCATTGACGTTGGGTCAACATGACCCAGAGTTTATATGTTTTAAATCTTAACTAATATTATAATCTTAACTAATATTATAAAGCTGAAGAGTTTGTTTGTTTGTTTGAACGCGCTAATCTCAGGAACTACTGGTCTGAATTGAAAAATTCTTTTTGTGTTGAATAGACCATTTATCGAGGAAGGCTTTAGGCTATATAACATCACGCTGCAACTATTAGGAGCGAAGAAATCATGGAAAATGTAAAAAAAAAAACGGGGAAAAAATAACTATTCCACGCGGACGAAGTCGCGAGCACAGCTAGTGTTTTTATATGTCGCACAGAGCTGTGTTGATGCCGTGCCAATCGCGCAGGATACTTTACATACTTTATTTGTACACAGCAGTGGACTGTAAGTTTGGATAAATAAATATACCTAGGGAACTTCGGATCGCCACAGAATTCAATCGTAAGCTCAACGTCTTCATTCATAAATCCAATTACGAGTACTATCCCGTTTCTGGTTCCAATCCCGTTCCCATTTCCGGAGCCGTCATCGGTTCCGTTCCCATTACATTTTTCTGTTAACATTAATCTGCGTTCGAAACGAAGGAATTACTAGCACGACAGGCAATATAATTCGCGTTCATCGGACACGATCGTTTCATGAACGGATCGCGTGTTTTTGAACTATAAATCCCTTCCATTTGTCCCTCTCGTGTTCGTATACGAACTGAATTCATGAGTCGATCGATCGACTTTGACGGATCCGCAAGTGATCTAAAATTCGGTTTTTATGATACAAAAACACGCGATCGGTACATCGAACGCTTTTTTGTTCGATCGATTGTTATTAGGTATGTATGTTGGTGGATATAATTATAGCAGTTCTTAGAATGCGTAGTACCGCACCACATTAGTTTTCTAGCAGGCTCAATGGTTGACTGGTAGAGAATGCCACACGACATTAAGTCCGCCAAATGGTATAGGGTATAAAAGGTAAATAATTAAATTATACACCTGCGGGATCGTATTAGCGGCGTTACGTTACGGCACCCGCGGTCGCCTATTATGGGGTTATACAGTCCTAAGTATTTTCTTTTTATTATATGACTATTATTGCCACTGACGACTGCATACGGAGGCTCAAGAGAAAGACTCCGCTTAGCCTGAACAGGGAATAGCGTCAAATCCAATGTGTAGATGGATCACTGGATGCAAACACTTGAAAGCCCATTTGAACCCAGAAACATCCAGATAAATGGCTCACGAAAAGCCAGAATACTGGAAAAAAATATATGTATAACAAAGGTGGTAAAAAAGCCGCCGGCGCGCCTGATGTTAAGCGGTTACCGCAACCTATGATCGCCTGCAACACCAGGGATAACACACGCGCGTTGCCCACTCTACCACCCGGCTGCCGACGCAGCACTCACCCCACGAACTTCGGAAACCGTATTTACTCTGGCGGAAACACGACTCCTCATTTAGCTGCAGTATTCCCTGCGGGTGGCTCAATTCGAGCGAAGATTCGCTATGCCCTACCTTTCTGAGTTAGTTTCAATCTCGCCACCCCAGCTTAGCCAGACAATTCAGCAAGCATCTCGCCAAGAAGAGTCTGTAATCTGCTGGGATGGCCAAGGTATGTGGAACGTCGCCATTCCAACAGTATGTGGGCGGCTTTCCTCCGCCGCCAGGCATGCCCTGCACATGGGGCTGTAGGTGATGCCCAGGTTGTGGGAACGTTCGAAAAGAACAGGAATAGAAGAGACAAGTTGCAGCCTCTTCAACAAACAGTTTGAGAAGTGGTTGGGTAAAATTTTTGTTCATGGTCTACTGATTGTATTCCAAAGTTGGTTGTGCAGGGTACTAGTTTTTGCCCATATTCCATTCTTAATGTAATGTCTAGGAAGAGGCACAAAGGGTTTGTTTTGTATACTTACACCCTTGTGTCAGACCCAGTCCTTGCTAGTTTATCCATCTTTTGTATTTACGACGTCATAAGTACCTGTCTACCAATAATGCGTTCAAAATGAAATGCCCAAGGAGTTATAGCCTGTGGTTCAGTTCAGTTCCTGACATGCGATTGGTCAGTGCCATGTCAAAATGAACCAATATCAGGTAGACCTGCTGTGATTTCTGAATACTCTCATAACATCGGTGATGGCTTACCTAAAAAGTCTCTGGAGTTGGCCTGCCGCTCCTCGACCTTGGCGTTGATGCAGGGCTCGCAGGCGGAGTGCAGGCACTCCATGAGCTTGGGCGTGCCGTCGGCGAGCGCGAGCGGCGCGGAGCACAGCACGCAGCGCGCGCCGGCGCCCGTCGGCGAGCGCGCGGCGGCCGACGGCGACGCCAGCGAGTCCGCGCCCTCCGCGCCGCCCGCGCCCGCGCCGCCCTGCCCGGCCTCCGGGACCGCCCCGCTGCCCACCTGCACATGTATCATTTGCATGTAAAGACTGACTCAATGTCCTCCCTGACCAAAATATTATAAACATAGAGGGTGGAGAAAGGGTGTGAGTACATGAGTAATCTATCTTCCTTTTCTATCAACATCATCATCATCATCATCAGCCTATTGCAGTCCACTGCTGGACATAGGCCTCTCCAGTTGTTCGCCACGTAGGGCAATCATCTGGAGGACATATCCACAATCGCCACGCTGGGCAGGCGGGTTGGCGATCGCAGGGTGTAGCTTCTCGCTCCGGTGACGCAGCTGCCCGTCACCGGCCTGTGGTATTTAGCTACGCTTCTATCGTGATGGTTTTACCGCCACCAGTCGGTTTGCCAGAGCCTCGTTTGTTGTTCGGCAGGATGCACCGCGGGCAGGTGAGGATGGCTTGGAGCGAAAAGGTGATAGGTCGCTCCCTTACATCTATCAACATACAGTGGAATAACAGTTCAACATGAGAGGGAGATGAGAAACAATATTTTATATAAGCAGGTTTATTGTGTTTTCACATAACACATAAATCAGGGATCCCTATATACAAAAGGACATGTCTGTCTAGGTATTGACATGTCCTTTTATAGTTAAGGACATGGTGCGAGTACCATAAAACTCACACAGCGCGTTTCGCCTCTATTTTCACGATATGAACAACCAAACTGGCAAACGTGGCATGTCTTGGGTTATTTATTTAAACTATGAAACACTTTGCCAGTCGCCTTATTCCCCGAAATATACCATATTGAATAAAAAAAAATTAATTAAGTGAATTTACCTAATACTATTGACATTTCCAGACCACAATAAAAGGTCACTCTAATCATTGACACATAGGTAAATGAGTTCAATGTTACTAAGTTCTGTACCTCATATTCAATCATCCACTTCTAGTCCACTTAGAGCCTCTAACTCCTGCCCTTTATCAGAATTTATAGAATTAAATTTTTTTCCTAAAAATAGATAATACCTAAATCTTGAAACATAAATAAGGCATCCCTTTTGGTACAAAACCATACAAATTGAAAAGCATTTACAACTATTAGTGCTGGATCATAGCCTACTACTAATTATCTAATTATCAACAAAGCCTAACTACTGAATACCAACCTCATTAGGCCCTCTCGTCATACAATCATTAAGTACTAATTAAAAATACATTATTTTATGATAGCTTCACAAATGTAATTTTCTTGATTTAGGGAAAGAATCTGTTTCATAAGCAAATAAAACATGTTCATAATCGCAATTGATATCCATCTGCTTTTACCAAGTAAAAGAGTGCAGCGAAAACAAATTTCACCTGGCATGTTTACAAACTTTCTAACTAGTTCCACAATGGACTGTGTGGATGTTTACTGACATTGAGCCTGGCGGCGGCGGCGGCGGCGTCCGGCAGCTCGTCCGGCACCTCCTCCTTGATGGTGACGCCGAGCAGCGGGCCCAGGTCCATCAGGGCGCGCTCGATCTCCTCGCCGCTCGGCTGAAAGTTCACGTTTTCCATTCACACCACTGTTTCTGCACTTCACAGTTACACTACCCGCTTCATCCGCATTTTCACAAGTCGGGCCGAGACCTTAGGCCCATAACTTTCACTCGCCAACCTGAGGAGCTGGGCACGTACACATAATTGAGCACTTAACGTGAAATGAAGCAATTTCACGGCGTCCTTCAACACCACGGACGAAAAGCCTCGGTGGTATTACGAATTGTGAGTCCAAATAACACAGCAAAGCCTCTTTCAATATTCTTTCTTGTGAACAGCGATTTTGTAATTTATTTCTAATAAAAAATCACGAAATTATGACATGCGTCCCCCCGCAAGCGAAAACCGAAAACCCTTGATAGTGTTGTACATCCAAAATCAACATCGATAATCGATATGTATGATTGAATAAAATAATATTTGGAAATCTATTAAAAAGTAACATAAACTGGTTTAGCAGGGATCAAGTAAGTAGCAACCTTTGTACGGGCTGAAGGGTTTATTTTTTAACATTGTTAGCATAAGAAGAACTGGTATAAACAGTAATTTCAAACATCACGATTATTGAGTTCGTTTGTCAGTAATTCAGAATCGAAATATTCGTATCCCTAGCTAGTGTCAAAATTCCATAGAGTCCGGAGTTTTATATGATTTGTATGGATTTACAATAAAATAGATTTATCGCCGAGATAGATATTTTATAATTATCTATAAAATATGTATTTTGCTTTTATTTATAGATATTTAACAATGAATAGGTACTTGAAATCAAAGTGTTTTAGTTTTGGTAAAATGTACATTTTATTTGTCTGTGGTTAACTGACATGTAAAAAAGAATTTGTCACCATACGACATATTTGACATTTGTGTGACAACACGTCGAAAATGGCTGACTCGGGGCCAAGTAAAAGCGATATTGAATCGGTTTTTCAAAGATTACGGTCAATTCCATCGAATAAAGTGCGTAGTGCTTGATAGTTTTATTAAATATGAAACTGTTTTCAGTGATTGTTAACATTGTCCAACCTTTTACAGGTATGTTTCGATTGCAACGCCAAAAACCCTACGTGGTCATCGGTGACGTACGGAGTTTTCATATGTTTAGACTGCTCCGCGGTACACCGGAGTCTCGGGGTGCATCTCACTTTCGTCCGGTCCACACAACTTGACACCAATTGGACATGGAAGCAACTCCGAAACATGCAACTTGGCGGGAACGTCAATGCCGTAAGTCGAAATAATAATTTTAGTTCTTTCGAATTACTAGCTTCTTGTGGTCTAATTGCACTAAATTTGACTCTCAAGGTAACTTGCCAACACCTTGCAAGTTTCTATTAAAATTGTAATTAAACAAAGTGTTCAATGACTACCATTGAAAGTCTGAATCTATATCAAAGTAACCTTATAAATAATATGCAATGAATGTTTGTATCCAGACTCAATTCTTCCGCACACACGGGCTGGTGACGGACGATGCCAGACAAAAGTACAACTCGCGTGTAGCACAGATGTACCGTGACAAGTTGAGCGCACTTTCTGAGCAAGCAATGAAGACATATGGGACTAAGGTAATCACATTTTTTTATAATCATTGTTGCTTAGCTAAGGAGGAAGATGGAAGAACTGATTATTAAGGAACACTTAGCATTTGCTGTTACCTGCTAAGTGGGTCATTTTGTACCAAGTCTCCTGATGCTAGAGATAGAGTCTGGGAAGTTCTTGTCCAACAACATAGCTTAGGGCCTTATTTGGCATCTCTCCAAAAGTGCCTGGACTGATTAAATTGATGGCATTGATGACTTGTTGCACCTGCAGAAGTAACCGGCCGGAATTAACCCAAACTGCGGAAGTAATAATTATGTACAAATTGGAAAGTCTTTATTAATTAGTTTGCTTGATTTTCAGCATGATGTAAGTTTTGTTTTATATCTCTGGAAAATCATTTTTCTGTTTGTAGAATTTAGTGAAATAATCTATTTAACTAATGTAACTCCTAAAACATACAATTTGGTTTTAACAAAACATATGTAAAATGTACATCAATTAGTTTGTGAGATTTACAGATGCTACACTTGGTGTAGACGCCAAGGCATAGTAATTGAAGCATGTGCCAATATGCCTGCCGTTTGTTGCAATCATGATTCAAATTATGACTCTAGATTTTACTATTATATTCTGTATTATAAAACTATAATAACCATTCCTCATGTTCATTGCTTTCTTCAAAATGCCCAATTATTCTTTCTAAAAATTTAAAATAAGTGTATTGTCCTTAAATATTTGTGGTGTTCTATTTAAGGTATATTTCCATTAACCCACACTAAATACATACAACATGCTAAGATGTTAAAGATATGACTTGCATATTACCTGAAGGTTGTCTGGAAGAGATTGCTCCCAGCGATAAGACCACCTACATTGTACCTACTATATGTTTGTATATTCTTTCCTGTAAATGTTTATGTTTGTGCAATGAAGAATATCTATCTATTACTGCTGTGTGGTGTTCATTACATGTATTTGCAAATTAATTAATGTATTTATGAATGTGGGCTGCAGCTGCACCTGGAGGCGGCGCCGGCCGAGAAGGAGCCCAAGGAGCGAGAGGTAGACTGGTTTGCAGAGCACGGCGACTCGCCCACTAACACTAACGAGCTTGCCGCACAGGTAACGCCCCAGCCGACACCGGGCTTCCATACATAGCACTTTTGTTTATACATACCAACTTTGCAGAATTGGATCATGCCACTTTTCTATATACATTCGTAATTATGGACTTGTAGCCATATAGAACAATGAGCAAACTGCAATACAATAATAAAGAAGGCAAAAATATACTATCAAAAAACAGACAAATACATAAATTTATTAAAAGTCAAATGTTTTTGTTGCTTCTGAACTTAAGAATTGATTTTTTTTTCCTTTTCATTGTATTTTAATTCACAATGCTGTACTAAAGAATCATTTTTAAATTGTTTCAGTGCTTGTTTCCTTTATCATTTTGATTATTTTGTGTTTTTTGTGTGACATGTGTTTTTTCTTTTGTTGTACTACAGCTTTACCAATTTTCTTTTAAAATGTGTCAATATAAATAGTAGTATGTGATAAAAATTGTCATTCCTAATCATAGTGCGAGTCTTCAGTATGCTAATGCATCGTGACGCGCGTAGCGATGAGTCACTCGCGGAGCACACGCCTGTATTCATAATAACTGATAACAAAATATATTTCGTGGCGTATTCCTATGTTCATCAATGTGTGAAACACGGTAGATTTAAATATTTGATTTCTAATATATACTTTTCAAAATAGTTGAATGTTGAGAATGCTTAGCTTAGGCTTTCTTTTTGAAATCACAGCTAATTATTTTTAAACAAATTTCAGGGTGTCATTAGTCATACTTTTGTCACCTATTGTTGGAAACTGAAAAGTGTAGTATTTTGAATTGTATAAGTTAGCGCAGAATGTGCGCTGTTATGATGAGACAAAAAGTATATTGTTTAGTAGGGATGTGCGCGTGTATGTTTACTTAGGTGTCCGCGCCGACGTCGTGTACGTAAGTGAGCGTTGTGTTCTGTTGTCGCCAGCCGGCGGCGGCGGCGGCGGCGGCGGCGGCGCGTGTCGAGCTGAGCTCGGAGGCGCGTCTGTGGGGCGCGCCCGGCGACGCGCCGGCCCGCGCGCGCGCGCCCGCCAAGCGGACGGGGGTGAGTGCTTACGTGCGCCAGCTGATATAGAGACCGCTTATGTGTACCGCCTTCATATCATACTGCGAGCTGCTGAACTATCGAACTCTTTGCCAGGCCTCTTGTTCTTTGAGAGAGTTAATCTTCAAGGTGACTCCATCGTAGACTGCAATATCGCTTACCATCAGGCGAATCGCAGTCAAGCGTAAACTCATTTAGAATTTTAAAAAAAGAACCATTACATAGGTATCTATTGGCTACAGATCGGCCGTTATGTACAGCTCGTTGGTTGAGGACCTCTGTCTCTATCCGGGGTTGGAGATTTAAACCTTAAGGGATTTTTGGACCAATCAATTGATGGAAGAATTGATTGGTTGATTGATCAATGATCAAAAGTTCCTCGTTATTGATCACTATCGATCAACATCGACCAATTGATTCGTCTGCTAGCACCCTTATACATTTGCAGGGTAGGTAACTAATAAAACTGTATGTGGATGGTGGATAGAACAAAGAGACTTAGTACTTTGTATTGGCCAAACGAGCCTTGAAAAAAAACATACAGTCTCTTGTTGTAAGGTATCCAAAGCATACGAAAGTCAGGTGATAATCAGCTAGTATTTGATCTGGAACAGTGCTATGATGAACTAGTGGTAACAGTGGTGTTGTCGCACAGCTGGGCGCGCGGAAGGGGCTGGGCGCGACCAAGGTGGCGGCCAACTTCGACGACATCGAGCGCGAGGCCATCATGGCCGAGAAGCTCAAGATGGAGGTGAGTGGCGACTGCTCAGTGTCCTTCAAGCTGGAATCCTCATCTCTGAAACCTGCATGAAAACGAATTTTGACTATGCCAAAAAATAGTCATGAAATAGTCATAAATAGTCGCCAAGTAAAAAAAATAGTCGCATTATAGTTTCGGAGTTATAGCTATAGGTTGGTGAGGATTCTGGCTTGAACATCAAGCTGTAATCCTCACCTCTGATGCAAGCAAACGGCAAAGTCTATCGAATTGGTTTATGTTCCAAAAAATAGTCATGAAATAGTCGCAACGGCATACCAAATTTCAGAATTACTCGTTAAGAGATTCCAGAGATATAAGGGTAGGTTGGTGAGGATTCTAGCTTGAACATTTGAAAACTTCAAATATCTCCGAAACGGCTACGATTTTCGATTTGAGTTTTTGCCAAAAAATAGTCATGAAATAGTCGTCTCCAACGGAAATAAATTTGAGCTGATTTAATTTGAAATTAAAAAGTGTTAATTTTTCCCTACATTTCTATGGAGGTACAGTCGTGTACAAAATGTTTACTTCATTTTATACTATTGTAAAATATTTCGCTTGAACTATAATATTTCGTCAAATTAGGTGTTTTCCAAGACTAGTGACTAGACCGAGTGCTATTATGATTAAACAAATAAAAACAAACATTTATAATTTTTGTAGCTATTTTTATTTAGTACAATTTAAAGCTTGAAAATGCGTACATAATATGTTTAAATTAAAAATAACTAAATATAATGTTTATATCACAACCGAATAATAGGTATGCCGTTCGGGCATTTCCATGCTAGCTTCGGGAGCGCTCGGCCTCATAGTCTCCGTCCTTTATGGTGCCCCCGCACTGCCGTTAGATAATATTTGTAAACATTTTCTAGCATACATTTATATTTCATTTTATTTACTCTATATTATGTATGTATCTATTAAGTTATTTAATATTTTAATCCCTGTTTAATCCTATCCCACTTTGCAACACTCTACCTACATACATCTGTTTCTGCTTAGCCCAATAGTTGACCGGTAGAGAATGCCTACACGGCATTCGATCCGCCTTTTATGCACTATTTCTATTGTGCAATAAAGATTAAATAAAAAAAAATATTTACTAACAGATGTTGTCAATTGTTACATTTTGTTAGGAAGTGTCACATGTTATAAGTAGTACACTGATGAAAAATGTTTACTAACATTTAAATCTGGCATTTGCTTACTTGGTTTTGCGTTCTGAGGGAGTGTCTATACAAAAATGGAAGAAGAATTGCCCATTAGAATAGCTTTTAGTTTTGTTTACAAAAGAAGAAGCGATCTTATTGGATGCGCCAAACAAAATATAACAATTATTTTATTTTGTTACTAGCTGTGCCAGCGGCGTCCCACGCGTGGATATGGGGTTTCAAAAATAACCGACTTCCACAAAATGGTACCCAGATTTTAAGTTAGACCTCTAGAGGTTGTTGGATTGCTAGCAATACATTGGTGAAACCGCATTTAATTCCAAGCAGTAGTTTTCGCGTGAGGCGCGATCAAACATACAGATTAAAATTTCTCCCGTTTCCCCAACACTTCCCGCCATTGCTCTGCTCCTATTATTTGTAGCGTGATGAAAGTATACTATAACCTGCCCAGGAATATGAAGAATAATCGTACCAAGTTTCGTTAAAATCCGTCTAGTAGTTTTTTTTCTATAACGAACATACAGACAGACAGACAACAATTTTACTGATTGCATTTTTGGCATCAATATCGATCACTAATGACTCCCTTATAGTTATTTTGAAAATATATTTAATGTACAGAATTGACTTCTCTACATATTTATTATAAGTATGGATAGAAGATAACTTGTTATAAAATGTTTACTCAGTTACGAAACATTTTCTAACATGAAATAATTTTTAACACAATGACATGTGATTAAATGTCTGCTAACGTTGCTAAACATTTTCTAACGGCGCGGCAGTGTGGGAGCACCATTAGTGTCTTCCCACAATCATCGTCGCGGACATTTCATTGACTTGAGTATTTTGCTTGACAGTCACGCCATCTAGTAAGTGTTGTGGAACTAGCTCTAACCATTTTAAAAACGCATTGCTGTGATATTAACATTAAAGGTAAATGTGAAATATATGTAAAGATCAATAATTAAAGCTCATAGTTATTCTTTTTGCTGGGTGGGAACAGGTCGGTAATTGTGTATTATATGTACTGATTTCAGATTTAAACAAGTTTTGTACTAATATGCAAACTTTATATTATAATAAAAAAAATAAATAAAAATAGCTACATAAAAATGTTTGTTTTTTTTGTTTAATCATAACAGCTGCCATGGAAAATACCTAATTGAACGAAATATTATATTTTAAGCAGAACATTTCACAATAATTTCAAATGAAGTAAAACATTTTGTATACAACTGTACCTCCAAAATTGTAAGGAAAATTATAACTTTTTATTTTCAAATTAAATCAGCTCAAATTTATTTCCGTTGGAGACGACTATTTCATGACTATTTTTTGGCAAAAACTCAAATCGAAAATCGTAGCCGTTTCGGAGATATTTGAAGTTTTCAAATGTTCAAGCTAGAATCCTCACCAACCTACCCTTATATCTCTGGAATCTCTTAACGAGTAATTCTGAAATTTGGTATGCCGTTGCGACTATTTCATGACTATTTTTTGGAACATAAACCAATTCGATAGACTTTGCCGTTTGCTTGCATCAGAGGTGAGGATTACAGCTTGATGTTCAAGCCAGAATCCTCACCAACCTATAGCTATAACTCCGAAACTATAATGCGACTATTTTTTTTACTTGGCGACTATTTATGACTATTTCATGACTATTTTTTGGCATAGTCAAAATTCGTTTTCATGCAGGTTTCAGAGATGAGGATTCCAGCTTGAAGGACACACTGCTCATTCTAAATAGCAAATAACCCAAGACCTGCCACACTGGACCACCTAGCCCCAAACTAAGCCGAAGCTTGTACTATGGGTACTAGACAACTGATAAACTTACTTAGATATTTTTTAAATAAATACATATTATACATAGAAATCTCGGTATTTCGCAGTTTCGTAATATAAATGTAATGGATAGTTTCCTCAATATGACGACCAGCTAAGTCCAGTGATAATTATCGCTGCCTATGTGCGCTGCCCTTACAGTACAAACATTTGTGTACATAAATATATCTTGTCTTGTGATAGTGTTGTTGATTACTACATATTAATTTACAAAAAAAAATGTTGGAAAGTAAGTTATTTTATCAGTTAACTGGTACCCATAGTACAAGTTTCTTAGTAGGCTTAGTTTGGGACTAGATGGCGCTGTGTGGACTTCTTAGGTCGCTCCGCTTCTTAGGTTCTTAACCGCTCGGTTTCACCAGCGATTGTGTTGTGTGGCAGGCCAAGGCGACGGAGAGCGCGGCGACCATCGAGACGGTGGAGCAGGAGGTGGCGTCGCTGCGGCTGCAGTACCGCGACGGCCGCGACTCCGACCGCCTCGGCATCGCCAGCGCCAGCCGCACCGCGCGCGAGTACGTACCGCCCTCTGTCCCCGCGACACGACCGTCCAGATTAAGGATCGTGCTACGCAAATAAAGTTCCAGAAACTTCGACCGACGATCTGCGATATTCATCATCAGTCTGCAAACGTCCACTGCTGAACATAGGCCTCCCACAAGGACAATTTTCATTTGGAGAGAATTGCCTTGGTCACCACGCTTGGAAGGCCGTTTGGTGCCTGCAATAGGTTTTTATTTGTATCCAGCCAACCGTTTCCTGATATTCTTCTACGACATCGACATACGGCATGAAATGGGGGGCTTTATCAAAGCATTTAAGTCTATTAACAATTGTATTTTGATTCACGAGTTATATTCAAATGTTGTTAAAAGCAAGAGTTCTAGATATAATCTTTACATGTCTTCCATTTTGAATTTAAAACTAATAATAGAACATCATCATTAGATTGGATTAAGGGACCAAGAGGGTGTTCCTCAAGGACCTGTTTTAGTTCCTATCATATTTGTAGTGTGTCAAACCGAAAGGTTTGGTGGGAGCTAATTGTACCTAAGTAGAGTGTTGTCGGTGCGCAGGGGCGTGTCGCACTCGGCCACGTCGGACATGACGCTGATCGAGCAGGAGGGCGTGGCGCCGCCCAAGCACATCGACGACGTCGACGACTTCAACTCCGTCTTCACCATGATTAGGTATGGGACCTGCTTCATGTTATATTTTCATTAACAATACTAGTTTAATAAAACTAGTTTTTTTATGGACATTAGTAATATACTACATTTTTCCAATGAAAGTTGCCCTTTGAAGAACATGTTATGTTATAGTTTTGTAATAATTATTATTTTTATGTATTTCCATTTTATAATAGGCATTTTGGTGACGTCATGAGAAATTGATATCAGCAAAAAAAATCAAGCCTGTAGGAGACATAAATGGTTCTAACGATTAGTGATTTCTCGTAATGAGCTCTTGATTAGATGATTGTTGTCAAAAAACTTTGTCCATCGACGATTCAAACTGCACTATGCGATGCTACGGTTAAACAGATCTCCTTCGCTATCGACAACACTAGCATTCGGCAACTATGCTCTATTTTTTTAAACATAAACTTCCTCCAGGAGCACATCGAAAGTGTTTCCGAAGTGTTGCTCTAGAGGCTCTAACTACGACATGTTCGCGTCGTTGCAGGAACGAGCCGTACAGCAGCAGCCGCGGCCTGGACGGGCTGGGCGGCGACTCGGGCGCGCGCAAGCTGGGCTCGTCGTGGGAGAGCATCGAGCCCGAGCCCACGCGCAGCCTGCACACCATGTTCGCGGCCGACGCCAGCGCCAACGTTGGGTCCAACGCCAACGTTGGGCCCAACAGGCCCGCGCGCGGCCGCCGCGCCGAGCCCGCGGAGGACGACTCGGCCGTCAAGAAGTTCGGCTCCGCGAAGGCCATCAGCTCCGCTCAGTTCTTCGGGGAGCAGGTCAGTGGGAACACCGGGACGTTTTTACACGTATCGACATTCTAATTATTTTTTTCTATGACTGTGGGCAAACGGGCTTGAATGAAAGTCACCTGATGGTAAGTGATCACTTTAGCCCATAGACACTGCAACAGCAAGGGAGCCACAGGTGCGTTGCCGGCCCTGGAGAAATCTGAACGTTAAAATTTGTAAGCAGCACAAGACTTCGTCTATTTAGAAAGGGCAAGTTAAAGCCGATTATGCATTGAGCCAAAATTTAAATTCAACTAAAATTGTATTTTGCTCATAGCATATATACGCGAACATGGCGCTTATCCACTCATGTCAAACAAATACGCAAATCATTGCTTCTGCGCAAATAAATCGGTGTAGGTAGTAGTATCGCTTAAGAGTTAAATAACAAAATATATACGAAACAATCTTATTATGTTGTAGATTTCATCCTACATGTAGATGACAAATTCTAAATAATGTTGTTTCTGTCACAGCGACTTGGGCTTCTCTTTCGCTTTCCATCAGGCGTAGAGAAGCCAATATGTCGAGCTACTATAAAAAAACAGCGTATCGAAATTTATCACCCGTTAGTGAGACTTCGTTAACGGTATGTGCGTATCTGTCGGCAGGACTCCCGGTTCGAGCGGGACGCGAACCTGTCGCGCTTCCAGGGCAGCTCCAGCATCTCGTCGGCGGAGTACTTCGGCGGCGACCGGCCGCAGCACGCAGCCAACGCGTCCTCCTTCAGCGTCTCCGCGCCCGACCTCGACGAGGTACCTCACTTGTACACGATGACGCGGTTCTAGTCCGATCACCGAAGTTAAGCAACGCCTGGCGCGGTCAGTACTTAGATGGTTGACCGCCAGGGAACACTGTGGAAGGTTGGCTTTCTGCAACAGGGATGAGAGCCTTCCGCTCCCTAAAGGGCCCGGTGGTGATTGATGGAGATGAAGAAGACAAGTCCGCCTTGACTATCATCATAGTCATTGTAAGATTTTGTCTTTATCATGTTGATGGTTAACTAAATGTCACTTCTGACGTTGATTTGCCACATTTTTGATTATTGGTAACACCCTCCTGTCAATGTCACTTACATGCCAAAACATCCTTGTTGGTCTGAGTTCAGTTATTTCATCATAAAAGCGAACCCAGTGACGCGTGTACATGTCATTTTGGTTTAGATTATTGATTCTGATCTGATCGTTCGCCCCGTGATGTCACGTAGCGCCGTGACGTCACGGGGCTACTATTCAGCACCAAATGTTGAGGTTTGGTTTAGCGACCTCTATTAATATGCGGCGGTCGGGCAGGTGCGCGAGTCGGTGCGGCTGGGCGTGACGCGCGTGGCGGGGCGGCTGTCGTCGCTGGCCAACGGCGTGGTGTCGTCCATCCAGGAGCGCTACGGCTACTGATAGCGGCCGCCTCCCCCGCCGCCCGAACCACCCTTCACACTTCGGCAACAAGGCTTTAGTCTCTTTGTAACCTATTCGATTACAGCGACGAAGTATAGACGTCGGATATAGAAACGTTTAGAGGTGTTGCGAGTAGGGGCCGGGGAGAAGACCGGACCCCAAACGTATGTACATACGTACGTGATGGTCCACCCACGCGGCTCTTACATAACGTTCTAAGACGTTGCGAAACATTTTGTTGTTTAACTTTAAATAAATTGTAACTAACGTGTATAACTTTCATAGCAAGTTATCATCGTGTTGTGTAACCAGCTTCCCGCGGGGCTATTCACCAAGCATGTTTCCGCTTGGATTCGGAAACTTTCTCGTACGTTATTTCAAATTTGACATTAGCCTAGTACAATTAACGTCAAATTTGAATAACGTTCGTTTGAATAGACACTGCATAGCCCCGCTGGATACGTTATGTAAGAGCCGACACCACAATCTGTCGCATGTTCCCTCTGTCGTCTTGACATTTATTGTTCTGCATAATATTTTACTACGACGCGAATACGTGACGTAAACGTTATTTCCCCGTCCGAGCTATTCGGAACGGTTTTATTTAGGAATCCCTCTCTCGCATTATCGCGTCGTCGGCACTCGGGCTGTTTGGCTGTATTTGTATTATTTTCTAATTATTTTGATCAAATAACTAAATTGAACTCGTCACGGACCCCTTACCTACTTATATGTATTTCAAAGGCGCCCGCTCGGCGTTTGTCTCCGAGTTATAAATCCGCTTCCATTATACGGTACAGTCCGCGACCATTCCGGGTGTTTTTATATCTATATACATATAATAAAAATGTAACGAATCGCTGTCTGTACATGGAAGATATTTGTGAAAAAATATTATGGGAGGCCTTTATTAATGCAATAGTACCCAAAACAATGATTTTTGGAATTTTTGTCTGTTTGTCGGTTTGTCTGTTTGTCTGTATGTTTGTGCACGCTAATCTCAGAAACCGCGTATCCGATTAAGATGCGGTTTTCACTAAAATATTGCTGGAAGCTTCCCTTAACATTTAGTGTTTGTTTCATGTTAATCGGTCCATAAATAAAAAAGTTACGCCCATTTAACTAATCACGTCGAGCCTGCTGTACGTTTGCGCGGGTATATAAAGCGCGCCGAGATCTGCGCCGCGCCGCTGCCAGCTGCCAGGCACTGGGGGTCATTAAAATCACTACCCAAGAAACTATTCCACGCGGACGAAGTCGCTGGCACAGCTAGTAATAAAATATATTTACACATATTATGTCGCGTTTGTATTCTGTTTGGCGTACTTAGTAAAATGTCTTCAACAAACATTACTATAGCTTTTCCAATTTAGATGTTTATTTAATATATTATATTTCTAATTATATACCACCATGGTCAGTTACATCTATATTTAATGGCTTTTCACTTTCACAAGATGGTGTGATTGTCTAATTTCTATCTCTAACATGGCGAGCCTCATGGATGCGCCTATATCCACATACATAATCATACATATACATAGTCGCCATCTGCTATATTATAGCCAAATAAAAATATATCCAATACGATTTATTTCTGTGTAAATATTGTAATATAAAAATGTTTATATCGAACGTGTTCCATTCGTATATGCTCCTCGCACCAATCACGAACAATAAACGTAGCTGTTTAGATCATCGCGCACTAGCCAAATGCCGTGTCCACAATGGATATATTGTTCCAAATAGGTAATTGCTTTATATTTACTAAATTAAATAAAATTTCTGTTTAAGTCCTAATTTAGCGGACAGGCTTACCGTACCACATATAGGTTGGTGTTTTTATTAAGTTCAAACTAATTATTTGTTTAACCACAAGATTGGCATTCCGCCACGGGCGCGCCGCGCACAAACGCAACCCCGTCACCTGTCAACAGACCTCGCCGCCACCGCCGTGGAGCATTTAACATTCATTAGGTTATATTTATTTGTATGTATCTGTTAGGGCTAAGTTGTGTTTAACGCGTTACATACATAGATGTCGCTGAGCCCGCGACTGGCACCCGTTGATATTCGCCGGCGCCGCGCCGCTTAAGATAATATGTTATTTTATAGAAATTATTTTTTATCGTCCTAGTTAAGTCTGTTATAGTTTAAAGGCCTATGCGGCGGCGTTCACCGCGGCGATTCGGTTTTTGTGACATTACAAGTCTTTACTCGTACAATGTATACTAGGGCGGAGTCAAAGCTTCGACTCTGCGCTAGTATAAACCGACCCTAAGTAAGGTAGTCGCGTCGGCTCGCGGAGGACGCCGCCCGGCTCTAGGTGTAAGTAGACAAGTTAGACGCGTCGGACGCAACGATTACAAATTGTTGTTACCGCGGACTACCGTAGGCAGTAAATAGTAGTACGTGGGCGTGGTCGAGTCGCGGGCGAGGCCACGCCCCGCGCTGCGCAGCGTCTCGCGCGCGGCTCTTCGCGCGTCCACCGCATGTGTCGCGTGTTTAGAGCAGCGTCGGTCGCAATAGACGCGAGTGATGCATTTCCGCTGATAAGACGTTTGTAAAAATCAAATAATTATAAAATTTTGTTTTAGATTTTAATTATTGATATAAATATACAAAACTATATTTGCATATCGTGTTTTATTTACAATATTACTCTTATTCATTCATTTAATGATATCGTATTTTCACGTTATTTATTTACTTGGTATTTCATAATTCTTTACTTTAAAAAAAAAAAACGAAAAGATTTCTTTTTATAAATAAATAGTATATATTTTCATACCTTCTTGTATAAAATACTTCCTAACATAATTTCAATTGGTAATACTTCATAGTGAGGGTATTCACTGCAACAATTCTTTCCTTTTTCGTTAACATACACTATATTATAATAAATACTTTTCTTTGCTTATAATCAGCAAATGTGATGATTTATATCCGTGCTTGGAAATTTGTTAAATATGCATATGACATCTATGCGATTCCCGACACCGGTTCCGACCGCGGCCGACAGAGGGCGCGGTGACTATCCCTGTAGTGCGGTCGGTCAGGGCTCGGCGACGGCCACGATGGCGATGTTCTCGGGCGAGTCGGCGGGCGGCACGTAGCGCAGCAGGCGCGCGCCGTAGCCGAGCGAGCGCAGCCGCCGCGCGCGCGCCCAGTCCAGCAGCGCCTTGGCGCGGCCGCCCGCCGCGCGACGCGCCGACCACTCGGGCGAGTCCCGCGCCTCGTCTGCACCTAAGGAACGAGTGGTACATGACGCAAGCGCGAGAGTATGCCCGTGGCAGCTATTAGAACTGAGTTTGCGTACCGTTAGTGCGCGGTACCGGTGTAACTATAAAGCTCCCCCGCCGATTGTGGCAGTCCTAACGATAACGCCTTTCGACCGTACGATCGGCGTTCCAAACGAAATCCACAAGGAATTGAATTTTGTTTGCACATGTCTTGATTTAGTGTCCAAAATCAATGAAATATGTAAATCTTAGCTTAGATAGCAAACCGGCAAATGTTAAGCGAGCCCTTTTTCAAACACTTCACTACAGATTACCATCTGTACCTAATTACATGTATCCGTTGGTATCATCATCATCAGCCTATTATAGTCCACGCGTAGAAGATAGGCTACGCCAGTCACATGCGAGCACATGATCGACAAACGTCACGGACTTAAAGTGGTCGCCGTGGCCGAAACCGGTCGGGAAGGCATCATCATCATCATCATAGTCCACTGCTGGACATAAGCCTCTCCAGTTGTTCGCCACTTAGAGCAAACATCTGGAGGATATACCCATAATCGCCACGCTGGGCAGGCGGGTTGGCGATCGCAGGGCGTAGTTTCTTGCTCCGATGACGCTGCTGCCCATCACCGGTCTTTAGTACTTAGCTACGCCTTCAGTTGGTATATTGCACGTTAAAGCTATACAATGGTTGGTAAAGTTGCTCACCGCGCGGCGTGTCGGGCGCGTGCTGGCGGCTGGCGCGGCTGCGGCCGTCCCCGCACGTGGCCCACGACACAATGCCCAGGATTATCTCCATGTCCTCCTCGTCTATGCCCAGCTCCTGTGGGGTAATTGGTGAACCATCTTTAATACGTCTACTGAATGTCGAGGATGTACTGACACGTGGCTGAAATTTTAGTGCTAAAAATACAAACGAAACAAAAACGTTAAAAAAATTACGTCTAAAGTGAGACGTTCATTGTTTGACGTTTTTGTTTCATGTGCTAAACATAAATTTGTCGATCTGGAATTACTTCAATCTGTCAAAATAGATCTACAGGTAATGGACCACTATGATATCATTCAGTTTTCAATTGGTTGGAAAAGGTTGACAGAAGGGGTTAGTTTGATGTGTTGCCGTTCTTTACCTTGCATAGACTTCCACGCTCAATAATCAGGATGGGATGGGTGTACTAACTTGGAGGTGTTCCCAGCCGAAGAGCGTGTGCGCGTCGCAGCGGTGGTGGCAGCACGTGGCCACCACCAGCCCGCGCGACTTGGGCCGCACGCCCGGCGCCGTCACGCAGCGCAGCGCGTAGTCTGCCGGACACGCGACAACACTCAAATGAGATGCGAACCCTGAGCTAGCAATTAATATAGTAAGACAAACGAGAACAATTGATACCTTCGAAAATTCAAAAAGACAATGTGCAGATCAATTCTGTTGTATCCCACCACGAAAGCCAATCGTATAAGTTGCGATTAGCTCCTAGATTGGGCTCCACGCACGTACCGGTGGCGACGCCGCAGAGGTGCTTGGCGATGCCGACCACGTGCGCGCAGTCTTGCACGGCCGGCACCGCGTGCAGCGCCAGGTGCGCCAGGTCGGCGCGCAGCCGCGTCGAGGCCATCGACGGCTGCACGCGGCCTGCCTCCGCCTCCTCCCCGTCGGGAGGCGCCGTGCTCTCGTCCTCCTCCTGTACACAATTACTGTAGTTTATAAATAGTCAACTATCAACCGGATCATGAGAGTAAAAGAACAGAGTGCCTTGCGCACAAACTTGTGCACTAAGTAAGGGCCGATTTCCTTGGTCATTGTAGCCGGAATTAGTGAGGAGAGTATTACATAATACAGTGTGTTATATTTGTGTTTGTTCTGTGTCTGTGTGCGGGTGGTGGTGGGTACCTGCTGGGCGGCGAGGTCGCGCAGCTTGTTGTCGCGCTTGTGGCGCAGCGCGGCGCGGTCCACCAGCAGCACGCGGCTGCCGCGTGCGCCCGCGCACCACGCGCGCCACACGTAGTACGACAGGTGCCCTGCCGGACAACACACATTACACGGTGTGTCTGCAGCGACACCAATCTCCATATAGCATCAACATACATTCCTACAACCTACATGCGCAGTTTTCATTATAATTTAGCATAGGTATATGTATACTTATGACAAACCAAGACTATATGTGAGACTACGGCCCCTGAGCAACGATCACCATCGAAGGATTACTCAGTACTGACCTGTAAAGATCCCTTCAAACGAATTTGTCAAAGGCCTCTAATTACATTGTTACGTCGCTAAATCAATAGATAGACAACGGCCAGGATTTAATCCGTCACCGCACATCAGTGGCAAGAATGAGTTCTATATTGTGGGTACGACGATTGAAAACCTTGGTACGATGTTAGAGTATTCATATTCCATTATTTATGACGATATGAGAGCTAGCCAAGTCGTGCCGCAACCTTTCCCGGCGCCCAGCTCGACGTAGCAGGTGTGGTCCTGCACGAGCCGCGCGGCCTCGGCGGCGCGCAGCAGGCCGGACACCTGCCGCAGGTGCCGCCGCGAGCCCTCGGCGCGGTCCGCCTGCGCGCACTCGCCCGCCACCGCCGCGTGCACCTCCTGCCCCTGCTCCTGCTCCTCCAACGGCATGATGCTGTCTCTCACATACTCTAACAATCAAACAAACATTTTTATTGCTTATGGTAGCAGATCAATTATTTTTATTTTGCCCCATCAAACCAATGGGACCAGCTTATTGGTTTGGATTTTTTTTTATAAGAAGAGCTTTCAGGATGACCTCACTCCACCTGATGGTAAGCGGTTGTGAGGTCCAAAAGTCGGATACGGTAAAGTGAATGTTTTTGGGGAGTAGGTGTGTTTGAGTGGTATTGCATTGCCGAACCTAATTAGGTCTCTTTTCTAGATTTACTACCACAAACAGATAGGAGAAGATGCTACACCTCACAATTGATGAGTGCTCCTATTTCTATTTAATCAAGTGTTGAGGCATATAAAGATATGTACTTGATGGCATATTCAATATCAGTGATATACTTATATGGGTAATATTATATAGTTAGTACTAGCTAGCAGATACTGCTTAGCAGATAGTTCTGCTACTACTGTAGGTAATAAGTGAAATGATTGTGATAATAAATAAATAAAATACTTTATTGGCTTCAACAAAAAATTAAGTGTTTTAAACATAAGCATTCAGTGACTCCTTTTAAGCTTAAATGCTTGTGTCAGGAGACACTGCTCTTCCTTCAATACATCAAAGAACTTAATTTTAATTTTACATTTAAAATTCCTAGAACTAAAATCTTGCAAATAAAATAAAAATGAATCCTAATACAAATCAATGCGTGCAGGGCCTTATGCATAAGTATGTGTTAATGTAAGTGTGTGTGTGTGTGTATGTGTGTGTGTGTGTGTGATGTTTAGTTCTTTGTTTAAATTAATAGTGCCTCAATATCATCGTATGACTTATCTTCTAACCACTCTCTAATAAGTTTTCTGCATTCCCTGTGATACCCTTATAGATTGTAGCCTATAATGTTAATCTAATGTAAAGTTTCATTCAATCCATTCATGTACTACTTTTCGTGTACAACCACATAGGCGTAATGATGGATGTTTGTGTCATATAGACAAATATTGAACAAACATCCACCTCTGTGGGCCAAGTAGTGTTCCTCACCGTCGTAGAGCCTGTTGACCTTCTCAACGAGCCGCAGCAGCGCCTCCCGCGGCACGAGCGCGAGCGCGCGGCGCGGCGCGGCGGCGGGCGCGGGCGCGTTGACGCCCGGCACGATGTACGGCGGCAGCTCGCCCGCGCGCGCGTTACAGATCGACAGGTGCTTCTGCAGCTTACTTGCGTAGCAAGTGCTGAAAATGTACAGTCCAATTTAGAGAAATGTCTCATAAATTCTTCATACATCATCAGCTTTTAGCAGGCAGGATGTAAGCCTCTTCAATCTCTTGCGATATAATAGGTACTGTATATCAGGTACCAGGCTCTTATATAGTTTTGATAATGGTGCTACTTATTCAAAAAACTATATATAAATATAATTAGGGATACCTTTATTACAATTCATATGTAATGTAAAAAAAGCACCAGATTCCAAAAGCTCTAAAGGTGTGAATGAATGATGAACAGTAACAATCCTTTTTATATAAAAGTAAGGACCACTTACTGTTTAGGATCATTTGGGCATGGAATGCGAGTATCATCCTGTAACAAATAAAAAGTGAAATGTGACTTATATGTTATAATATTTTACATCACCTTTTATAGTAATCATAATACTCATGTAACGATTCGAATCTATTTATTGAAAGAGACCACCATAACCATATGGAAACAACAATAAGTACCTACTGGATTTGTAGTGAACCAATTCATGTACCGGTCAGAGAGTAGGGTTTTCAAAGTTTCGAATAGTTAGGTATAGTTTCAGATTGATAGTACCAAGCTATAGCTTGGAAATATCGAGCAATATGTTATGTTATAAAATGAATAAATGGTCAGTGACCTGTCCCGACTGAAGCCTGGGCTCCGGCTCGTGTTCGCCGCAGTAGCTGCGGCCCGGGCGCACGGTCATGCGGCACAGGCGCTTCTTGCGCACCACGAAGAACTGGCATTGCGGCGACGCCGCTTCCGACGAGCTTTCCATTGAAGATTCTTATCAGACTAGCATTGTTTGTACTGGTTTGTTTACACTCCTTTTAGGTTATCCATTATTTTGACGTAAGGACGTGTCGCGGTCGTAAAATGCCAGCTGTGAGCTTTTGACAGCTAGTAGAGTTGCGTGTAGTAATACAGTTGTGAAAACTGTATTGTACATAAAATTTTGTGGAGATGGGTAACCGTAAATATTATTTATTTGAAAAGAGAATTATCATGCCTGTGTAAAATAATAATGACGCTCTTTCTGCTATAAGACTTACTCCTTCAATAAATATAAGAATAACTAAACGTCTACGTCAATGTCAGGTGTCAATCAACTACAAATGTCAAATCGGAGGACTTTCGAGTTCCGAATATTGTTTTCTTCCGTGTTTTTTGCAATTTTTGGGGTTTTGTGCAATCGAAATTGATTCTGAGATCTTTCGTAAAAAGAGGCATGGCTGTAAACTATTTTTAAGCTATCAACTATCGATCAAAATACACTGTGTTCGTGTCTGACGACAGGCAAACTTTATTTGTAATTGACTTGGTGAATCATCATCAAAAAAAGGTGGATATACTTTTGTATTATAATCTTGTTATGTTTTGAATGACCTGGGGCAAGCTGTAACGAAATTCACCTTTATTAAATTGAAAAAACTGTTTGCTTTAAATTGAGCTAATATAAAATTCAAATTACTAGTTTAAGCAAGACTAAGATGAAAAAGTTATGAAAAAGAACAAAAGCAGTTAATATTACGATCCCTGGCGTTAGTGGACGTCAGTAAAGAAACGGTATATTTTCAAAAATCACTGTTTGCCATGTTAGCCTGTAGCTCTGTATTTAATTGTAACTGGATAACGTTCCAGCTATCACCATGGAGTGGTTGTTCGGGCACCGCATGACGCCGGACGAGATGCTGCGCAAGAACCAGCGCGCGCTGAACAAGGCCATGCGCGACCTGGACCGCGAGCGCATGAAGATGGAGCAGCAGGAGAAGAAGGTCATCGCCGACATCAAGAAGCTGGCTAAGGAAGGGCAAATGGTAAGGCAAACTAAATCTTGGTACTAGTCCTACAAAGTGCCTGACTGAGAGAAAGAACAAAGGCTAAACTATGAGGTGAAAAATGGTGTTATGGGTTGAAAAGGGGGATGAAAAGTTGTATTTCCACATACAACATTTCATCATCATTTTCAGAGTTAAAAACTTCAAACTTATATTTATCGTTTTAGTTGTTTCAATGTAAATAAATAATTATGATATTTATTTACTGACTTCCCATGTTCATGTTTTTACTACTTTTACTTTTTATACTTTTTTATTTTCATTTGTTATTGGTCAATCAATAGTTTTCGCTGTGCATGTAAGAAAGCTTTTTGGTAATTTTTACACACCTTGTGTTTTGTTATTGGAATATGGATCCCTTGGAACTATGGAATGTGCCTCTTGAACTCCCTATGGAACTTTAAAAAAATGTATATAGCCTGTATTCACTGGAAATAGTATACATGTACCTTTTCAACAGTGATAGAATTATTCAAATTGATCCCGTAGTTTCCGATCCTATTCAATGCAAACATAAACCAAATCCTTCTGCAATGGTTAGATGCCATCGGCTCCCCCTAAATAAATAAATAGACGTTTAAACATCACGTGAATGACTTGCAGGACGCTGTGAAGATAATGGCGAAGGACCTGGTGCGCACGCGGCGCTACGTGCGCAAGTTCATGCTGATGAAGGCCAACATCCAGGCCGTGTCGCTCAAGATCCAGACGCTCAAGTCGCAGAACACCATGGCGGAGGCCATGCGCGGCGTCACGCGCGCCATGGCCACCATGAACCGCCAGCTCAACATGCCGCAGATACAGAAAATATTACAGGTATGCAGCTTATTAGTATTCAAGACTAGGTGCCTGCGGCGTCATTCACGTGGATGATGTGCTACAGCAGTGCCCAAAGTTAGAGATGTACAGGACTAAGTATTGTACTGTAGTATTTACGCAGTCCGACGCGGATTCGCGACCGCCTAAGACGCCCGATATTTAGGAGCGACGCGCGTGACAAATCTGGAACTGGAAGGGTACCCTACCATTTTCCTCTGAATGATAATAATCGTGTCCCCTGGTCTGACACTGTTGCAGGAGTTCGAGAAGCAGTCGGAGATCATGGACATGAAGGAGGAGATGATGAACGACTCCATCGACGAGGCCATGGAGGGCGACGACGACGAGGAGGAGAGGTACCTACTGCTGACACTCTTTATTTTTTACTAGCTGTATCCCGTGGATTTAGGAGGTGTTAGGGTATGGCGCGGTTGGGCGACCAGTATGAGCGTCGAGACGTAAAGGAGCGCCTTAGCGTCATGTTTTCTCGCTCGCTGTGACCTACTAATAACTACTTTAATAACCTTTTCTAAAGCAAAGATGAAGTGGGGATGGGGTGATCAGATTAGAAAGTTCGCACTGGTAGTTCTACAACCCTCACTGCATGGATTGAAATGAACAGATGGTAGTTCACTGCCTTACATCCTGGCAGCAACTGGAAGCGAGGAGCTTACCAAGCAAGGAGGCGAACAAATATGGAGTTTATATCCAGTAGTAGAGTTAACTACGATAGGCGGATAGGAATTTACATGAACATAGTGTTAACTAGTGTTGTTGTTGTGGCAGCGACGCGCTGGTGGGACAGATCATGGACGAGCTGGGGCTGCAGATGAACGACACCCTGTCCGGCCTGCCGCAGGCCACCGGCTCGCTCTCCGTGCCAGGTTAGTCGTGTTCAAATACTCAGTTGGTTGGTAGAACATATTTCTCCTTAACCCAAAGTACTTTGGCATAGTATTCGTCATGTGTGAAGCAAATAAAGGTTTGACAGGCAGGTACCTACTTGAAGTCATGCGACTGTCACACATCGTTTACTGATTTTCATGGAATTAACTGACCATTCTCTTGTCGTAAAGTTTTTGCTCATTGTTGACTGTGTGTGTCACTCACGTCCATTAGGCTAGTATCTTCCCATTTGTTTTAAAAAAAATCCAAATAAATCCGACAGGAAAAGGCAGACCTTTTCGCTGATCATCTATCCCACGTGTTTAGACCGAATGAGACTGCCGATTCGTCTCCTGAAATGGAAGTCGGATCGATACTGGCGCAACCTTTGCAAATGTCACTGCCGCCCCGACCAGTCACGGTGCGAGAAGTTTGGAAGACTATCAAGGAGCTCAGAGATAAAAAGGCCCCAGGGTATGACCTTATAACCAAGGAAATCTTGAAGAAACTCCCTAGAAAAGCACTTGTCTTCCTAACAACACTCTACAACGGCATATTAAGAGTGCAGCATTTCCCAGAACTATGGAAAGTATCACAAATCCTAATGATCCACAAACTAGGCAAACCACCCAATCTAGCAACTTCCTACAGGCCCATCAGCCTGTTGCCAATCATGTCAAAGGTGTGTGAAAAACTCATTCTTCACCGAATCAGGCCCATGCTGGACAGCAATAATACCATCCCTAACCATCAATTCGGCTTCAGGCAACATCATTCTACAATAGAACAAGTACATAGAGTAGCTGAAAAGATAAGAAAATCGCTAGAGGAGAGGAAATATTGTTCGGCAGCTTTCCTGGACATACAACAGGCTTTTGACAGAGTCTGGCATGAGGGTCTGCTATGCAAGATAAGGTCTAACATTCCACACAGCTACTATACACTCTTCAAATCATACCTCGAAGACAGAATTTTCCAAGTAAGGGAATCAGATGTTACTTCTAAACTGTGCAGTATACAGGCAGGAGTGCCCCAGGGGTCAGTGTTGGGACCCGTGCTATATAACCTGTACACATCGGACCTACCTGAGGTGGAGGGAGTTTTGACCGCTACCTACGCAGACGACACAGCTATAATGGCGAGCAATAAAAGTCCAGATATTGCGTCAGAACAACTTCAGAGGGGTCTGAATGCTGTTACAGAATGGCTTCAGAAGTGGAAGATCAAAGCCAGTGCGACAAAATCTGTCCATGTCACTTTCACTCTCAGGAGAGGAGACTGCCCCCCTGTGCAGCTAGATGACCACCCCTTGCCTCAACAGGACGTCGTCAGATACTTGGGCCTGCACCTGGATCGTCGATTAACGTGGAACCAACATATAAAGACGAAAAGGGAAGAACTAAACATAAAACATAGGAATCTCTACTGGATGCTGGGACGAAACAGCAAACTGTCAATAGACAACAAACTATTGATATATAAGACAATCCTAAAACCGTGCTGGATGTATGGCATACAACTCTGGGGTAGCGCCAGTAATTCAAACATCGCAATACTGCAAAGAATGCAGAACGGGATACTCAGAACAATGGCACAGGTCCCATGGTTCATCACCAACTCGGAGATACACTCGAACCTGAATGTATCAACAGTGACTGAGGAAATTCGAGCCTCGTCAGAAAGGTATAGAAGACGGCTCGAGAACCACCCAAACATACTCGCGGCAAACCTAAGCGCAAAAACCTATCAAAAGCGCCTTAAAAGAAAGGACATATTGTAGTGCCATTGCACTACACAATAAGAGGGCCTGTCCTCGCTGGAGGAGGCCCGATACCTGACAAAAAGCCTGGAACTCATCTGCTTATAGTGGAGAACTGATTGCAGATATAAACACAGAAAAAAAAAAAAAAAAAAAAAAAAAAAAAAAAATCCGATATCGCTCAGATTTGTCGCAAATAGTACTCACTCGTAGATTAATTTTGAAAGATGAGCTTTGATTAGCTACGTTGTGGAGTTAAGGGTGGATTTGTTATGTTCAGTTTTGGACGCTTCGATGCGTTCGACTCTGTGCCAGTGAGGGCCGTATGACATGTGATATCTATCCGACAGCCAAGACGCCGGTGGCGGCGGGAGTGGCGGCGGGCGCAGGCGGCGGCGCGGCGCTGTCGGACGCCGACGCCGAGCTGCAGCAGCGCCTCGACAACCTGCGCCGCGAGTAGCCGCCGCACCGTACCGTAGCCGCCCAGCACACCCTGCCTCGGCGCGCGATTGGTATTGCTTACGACTTATTTTGTTTTAAACCAGATCCCGCGTGAAAAAGCAAAAGATAAAACACTCTTTTTACGCTTAGAGGTACGGCGATCGCTAGGATCGGGCCGCCTGCACATGTCTAGACGTCATTTTCATCGAAATTTTAATTGTACGATATCGTGCCGTCGGACGACGTCTCTCGACATTGCCGTCGCAAAACTTTACACTATTCAAATTGTACGCGTGATACAATACCGATTGATTGTTTTTCTTCTATAATTTGTATGAAGCGTGTAATAGGTTGAACTCGCGCCATGTACCCAGGTACCTATCTAAATTCCTGCGCTTATTGGCGCGTCACCTGTCATCTTATAACCTCGACCGACACTACGGTGACATGACTTTCTTAGGCCGGTCACATACATTCGGAATTCCGTTTCGGAATTTCGAATTGATATTCAGATTTGCAGTAATAATGCTCTACTTACATATAAAATGCTGGAGCGCTTTGTATGCAAGTAGAGCATTATTTCTGTAAATCCAAATTTCAATTCGGAATCCCGGATCGGAATTACAAATGTATGCGACCGGCCTTAATCATTTTGTTTACCACATACATGGCGTCGATTGTACAACTAACCTTGAACTTGTGCAATAAAGATCTTTCGCTCTCCACTCCACTATCTTCGCGACGTGAAATATCGATTAAGTACCAGGTTCCAAATCGAAATTGGCATTGTGTACAGTCGCGCTAAAACAATTTGAACTCTGACCGTGACTTAACCCCAATTCAGACAACCATTGTTAGCTGCGTGATCAAGTGACTACAAATTATTCGAATATGCTGTTTACTCACTTATACCTAAGCTGAAAGAACTTAACGTACCTACCTACTTTCTGTTAAACCAGCCTCACAATCGTGATCCCATTTGATACTTATATTTATTTAAATTCCATAAATTATAATGTACTTATGTATACTTGAGCTGCTGACTTGTCGTTCAGCAGCCGGACTGCATGTGCGCAGTGTCACGCGATGCCGCGTAGGCACTCAGGCCGACGAGGGTGTTTTGGCAAGTCATCCAAATCGGAGCTAACGTTCTCCCCTCATACTTATCGACAATTTTTCACATTTTTGTTTACATAACGCCCTCACGTTGATTTCGGCCTCTTGCCAAACCGCCCGGTCGGTCCACACAACGCCTCGGTAGTCGCCCGCGGGCTCCGGCGGACCCTTGTACAGAGTTGTTGTTATTGTAATTTAATTAAGTTTATCTAAGTATATTTTAATAAATATTTTAATAAAAACAAATGGATTTTATTTATATTTACGTTATATTCATTTGCAGAATCTATAAAATGTAATTAGGTTTATCAGTTGTCTAGTACCCATAGTACAAGCTTCGGCTTAGTTTGGGGCTAGGTGGCGCTGTGTGGCCCAGCGTGGCATGGCATGTCTTGTGTTATTTTATTTACAAGTTATTGTGAAGGTCGTAAAAAAAGACATAACTTTACTTATGTATTTATTTGTTACACAAGTATAACTAGGAGTACAATAGGATGTATAACATTTAATAAAATATTACTTTACACAAAATAACATTGAATAGGTTGATCTAAAAATGGCATACCTATCACTAACACCGATAGGTTGTATACGACAGTAGACGAGATATGTAGTACGGTGGCTGCGCGGTACAGCGGCTGAGGCCTCCCAGCAGACCCTGTACCATGCGCCCCTTGGGGGCAACTGGGATATTTGTGTGAAAATGTTCCTGTTGCCACAGCAGAGTTGTGACGAACAATATCTAATGGGCAATAAAACAAGACCAATTCGGGCTAACCACAGCATAGTGATTAGGCGGCAAGGCAGATCTAATTTTCGGTTTCTGTTGTTGAAATTGGGGTTTTTATACACAACAACCTCAGTTGTCCCCTAAGGGAGCAAATACAGAGGAGATGTTGGGAATAATCAGGGGTTAGCGCGGCGAGACAGCACACGCCGCTACCACCGAACACTTAGTTAGAGGCCTGTATCGCCGCGCGGCCCAACTATATCAATGAAGTAACATTTCGCAACTAATCTCTAGTCGGTCGACGACTAATATCTTACTGGCTTGGCAGCTACAATATCGACACTTTTTAAACCGGGTTTGGCTAGTTATTTGAAACAGTACCTACTGACACATCATAATATTCAGAAAATTGTCTAGTCTAACGTTATAACTATTAACAAAATGTAGCTGTATGTATACTTATGTCATGGAAACTTAACAATAACGTGTACATTTGGTACAATGTACCCCGACATACTTGCCACGGAAACGAAGTAATTATCTATCTATCTACAAGGGGACCTCCAACATGTAAATTGCTAATTATAAAGAACTGGAATTACTACTGTCGTCCCATAACAGCTACATAAAGTGTGCCGAGTTTAGTTCAGATGTGCTTCAGACTAACAATAGTTACATTATAGGTCTATCTTATTGCACTCTTGAGTCTATTGCACAGTTCGATGCCTCTTAGTGGATCTGTTTACCTACTTCAAGTCCTAATCGGTTTGACCTACTCGCGGCTGTGGATACCAAAGTGTGCTGTTACGTGAAGAGCAGAAACACTGCAAGTGCAGCCCACGAGACGAGTGCCCGGCCGCCGCTCGCACTCGCATAACAACGAACGTTACTATTACTATCGTCTCTAACGAAAAATTCCCTGTCACGAGATATTATAAATCATGTGAACAGTATATTACTTTGAGCGGGTTCGGAGTTACATCATGTTATCACCGGAGACACTGGATAACAGCAAAACATGTTACAGTATTGATAACTCTCGTGGCGGGGAGTTAATACAATATTTTCTACAAAAATACATATATGTAATATGTATATCCTATTGGTAGTCTAGTTACTACCGTATAAAATAGGTGGAGAGTAAATAAGAACGTATAATCACATAAACTTAATAAAACAAGATCTAAACTCCGGGTGACGTCACCCGCTCCTCCGGGTGACGTCAGCCAACTGACGATTCCATATTCACTAGAGGCGGACTTTCTTTACAGATTCTTTAACATTTTACAAATAAAGTACAAAATAAAATAAATGCGCCAGCACTGGTTTTTATGTAGGGCCCTGTAAATAGCAAATCAATATAATACGCGACATAAAATGTCTTATACTAAAACTACGGAAATAATGCATTCACATAAATAAAATAAGATAAATTATTTCTGCAAATAGATTCATGAGTAGGTAATACTTTTGCATGTCAAACTTCTTTCCTACCAGTGTAAATACATACACTATTACGGAAATATTAGGTCATAAATTATTAAACTCGTTTTTATAATAAATAAAGAATATAAAATTGGTAGCGGAAATTACTAGAGGTCAAATTAATTCTATTGATGCCAATCAAATTATAGCGAGAACTCCTTTCAGTAAATAATTATATTCAAGAATTGGCGATATAAAAAAACAATCGAGAATCGAGTTTCCGCTACACAGCATCATGACGTTCAGCCGAACAGTCCGACACACCGCACCTTGAGCCGCTCAGCGCACAACAAACGATCAAACATAGTCAAATCTAATTTCAACAACATTTTAGATACAAGTTAACTCACTGAATACGGTGCGATGCGCGTAGACATTATTTTTTTTACATATTCATTTAAAACCAACAAACTAGAAGACAGTAACTGACATATATCACAGTCCGTTCCCATGTTTGTGCTCCCCTCCCCTCCCTCCCCCTGTCGCGCCCCCCGTTGCGATAACTATCATTCGACGATTCTACACATTTTTCTTATAAAAACTATTAATAAAATAGAGCTTACAGACTAGGAAGGAAGATTCATAACTGCGTAAAACCTACAAAAGACATGGAGCCGCCGCAGACACGCCGCTCCCGACGCAGCTGGAAGCCGCTCCCAGCTCGAGAGAGCGTTACAAGGACCAGTTGTGCTTGACGTCACTGTCCCACAGTAACTTGTTCGGAGACACGCTTACCCCGGGTTGAACTCAAATAGCTGTTTTTGTTTAAATACGGTTGCACAAATCGCTGCCAATATTTGAACCTTGACTACCTAAAACTTTTACTATAGTTCATTCGCGTTAAGAAAATAGTGACTCATCACCGACTGCCGGCCACTATAGTTTCTAGCGTTTTAATTGGCTAGTGGCCGGCAGTCGGTGATGAGTCACTATTTTCTTAACGCGAATGAACTATAGGTAATTCTCGTTTTTACCATAAACTTGATCCAGATGGCCACACAATGAACGGCCTCTTGCTGTCCATCCACCCAACTATTTTGACAAACTTGGCTGTTTACTGAAGAATGAGTAGGTATCTTACTTTGTGCAAACTATTCTCATGTGGCTAATATGTAGTAATATTGCATTATATTAGTAGTGGTGCAGCCTACAAGGTATATGCAATCGTTAAAGTGGGCTAGAGGTCGGCGCCTCCGGGGCAGTGCTGTAGGGGAAGACGTCGGCGGCGGCCGGCGGGCGGCTAGCGGGCGGCCGGCGGCCGGTCCAGCACGCTGAGCGCGATGCCCAGCTGGCCCAGGTAGTACGTGGACATCACCAGCACCTGCGAGCAGGCGGCCGTCAGCACAACACTCCAAGGTACATACATTTAGATGCAATTACAGCTGTCTTGTGGTGTTATAGCGGGAAAGAGGACCCCCCACGAGGGCGCAGGTTAAGTCCGGCACCCCGGCGCCGAATATACTTAAGACGGCCCTGCACATATCGTATCATATAAGAAGGGTTAACTATCCTCTTCCCAAAGGTTGTCTGGAAGGGATCGCTGAAAGCGATAAGGCCGCCTTATTTGTACGTCCAATTGTCATCGTACCTAGTTTTAAGTCGTCTGTTTGGAGTGCAAATAAAGAATATCTATCTATTTATATTGAGTCCCACTATTAGTGATGCGGATGCGACAGACGCAGAAGTTATCAGTTTCAATCATTTCTATATATTATGCGAAGGGAAACCTCAACGCTGTTATCATCATGGTGTTATTTTTTAATAGTAGTAGTAGAGCAGCATGGCGGCCGGCCTCCCATCGTCATCTGATGGAAAACATTCATTTTCCATCTCTTCAGAAGCTCGAGTCGAAGAGGAGGAGTCGAGCTGGGAATTTTAAACCCACACACACAATAGGCGCACAGGCTCTTAGTTGCGGAAAATAGCCCCGTTTTACTAAACGATTAAGCCCGAGTCGCAACAGACAGTAGGATGATAGATATGATAGATAAAAATAATTCTTTATTGCACACCATACGATTGACCTAAATAAAACTAGGTATAGTAGACATTTGATGTACAATATGTATAGGCGGCCTTATCGCTATAAACGATCTCTTCCAGGCAACCTTGGAGTAGAGGATAGATAGTGGATGATTGTACACTGGTGGATCAAGAACAGGTAACGGCGACCTCGCAGGACTGACCTGGCGGTAGGGCACGTGTCCGCCGAACATGCTGTAGGCGAGCAGCGCGTCGGAGGCCAGGAACAGCAGCGCGCCCGCCGCTCCGCGCCCGCCCCGCGCCGCGCCGCGCCACGCCGTGCCCGCCAGCAGCAGCGCGTACAGCGGCACCAGGTAGCGCAGCGGGCCTGCACGCACAGCAACGCCGTTACGGACCAGCTCGCGCCCCGTGCAAGTGATCTAAGGTGCATCCTGCCCGAGTAACTAACGAGGCACTGGCGACCGACTGGTGACGGTATGACCATCACGATTTAAGGCGTAGCACTTTCGCCTCGGGCTCTCGTAAAATTTCCGATAGCGAACACGTCGACAGGTATAATAGAACAAACCTATCGCGCCTGTCGATTGTGAAACCTGCAAATGAATTATGACGCGTGTGGTAAAACTCAGGCAGTCGAGGCTCAGGTAGGTCGTGAACCCCTGTTACCTCGAGGTTAAAGATACCAAATTTGACGGCAAAGAGCTACGGCTCACATAGAGCTACGGCTACGGAAATATCAAGAAACTGACATAAAACTGCTACTGCGGTTATCCACCCGCCTGTTAAGCGTGGTGACTAAGACGATTGAACAATCGTCATTGGGGGTACCTGGCGGGTCGAGCAGCGGCAGGAAGAGCGCGGCGGCGGCGTAGCAGGCCAGCGCCAGCAGCGGGCGCGCGGGCCGCAGGCGGAAGGCGCCGATGTAGGCCGCGTGCGCCGCCGCGAACGCGCCCATGCCCGCCACGAACTGCGCCGGGAACACCAGCAGCGCGTCGCCCAGCGCCGACAGCGCCAGCCCCAGCGCCACGCGCCGCGCGTACACGCGTCTGCACCACACACACGCACGCGCTTGTTATGTCGAAATAACTACGATTTTACGGACTAGCATGGACCTGTTGGAAGGAGAAGACCCTAGAAGGACATTCCATGACAATAGAAAGTGTCCTAAAGAATGGTAAAATACTAAGTATCCTAAACCGACGCGCATGTCCGAAGAGATTGATGAAGGTGGACGAAGCAAATGTTGTGTAGTAGGATCATAGGAAATGGAGGGACGTGATCTCTGCCTACCCCTCTGGGAGAAAGGCGTGACGTTATGTATGTATGTTCGATTATTTCTATACTACTAACTAACCCGAAACCCTACTCTCCGGCAGAAACAAGACCCTGAGGTCATTTAGCTGCGGTATTCAATGAGGTGGAAGTACTTCCCCGGGCGGAAGGCTCGTTCCGAGCGAAAATCGCAACGCACTACCTTTTTTATGTTGGCTAAGGCGGCCTTGTCATCATCACCGGGCTGCTGGGAGAACGGAAGGTTCCCACCCACACACACTCGCGCACACCCCTTTATACGGCCGCATTTACACTCCAAATGTATGAATTCTAAGCCCGCCTGCAGCGGGCCTTAAATGACGGTACACCGCGGGCGCCAAACGCGTCGTGAGATGTGCTTCATTTTTTACATATGAGTATATCTACATTCTAGAGAGCTATGAGCTCGCAACCACGGCAGACGTAGGAGAAAATCGCTCCGTGAGTTCTGGGCCTAACCCGTTACTCACGCTAAAACCGTGTGTTTGTCCCCAGATTTTCTGCTGTCAGGTCGGGCGGTCAACGCGCAATCTAGCTGAAGTTGTCAGATTCGATAATGACGCTGTTATTGTTTGAAAATAAGACGCGATAGCTAGCGACTGTCTATAAACAGATACGGTTGACGGCGCATCGCTAAAATCATTCGAATACCTGACGGCGCATCGAGATAATTATTCGGAATAACCGATTTATTATAAGCAGGTTTCTGAACGGACCAGAGTGCCACTCTGACGTAACACCGAACACTGGAAGGGCGGCCATTTTTGTAAGCGATTTTGACATTCAAGTATCGATCGTCGTGACGCGCGCACGCATCCACGTGTTCGGTGGACGTCCTAGGTCTTAATCGTCAGATACCTGAGTGATCTTGTGTAATTATATTAGTTTAACGTAGTGATTGCCCAATATAATACAGTGAGAACATTATTCGTGTGTTATTTCGTTATATAAAAGTCTCCCAGCCCGATAACCCACGCACCTAATATACTAAGGGATGGCTGGCCGTTCTGATGAAGGGGAATTCCCTTTATCAGAAGTGGGATTAGGAGGGCCTAATCAAACTGAGGAGACTATTTTAGACAGTGCACAAAGCTCAAAAACGCTCGGAAATAGCACATCTGACGCTTCTAGTCTACTAACTGGGATGGAGTCAATATTCAACCGGTTATTGTCGGCTACGCAAACACCTGTGCAGCACAACTCGACTCAACTTGTCAAATTCGATCCAGATGACCCTGAAGCGGATATTGAAGGTTGGTGCAGAATTACTGAGATAATAGTCACTAGTCGAAAACTATCCGGCACTGACCTCCTCTTAGCTCTGGTACATGCGTTGAAGGGCCGGGCTGCATCTAGTCTCACTAAGTTGCAAACGTCAGACATAGAGTGGCCTACAGTAAAGCAGATTCTTCTCGCCAAATTCGCGAAGCCAATGCTAATTCAAGATTACTTTGACAATATACTGAGATTTCAATTTGGCGCTCAGGAATCAGCTTCAGAAGCAGCTTTACGTCTATGGAGTCTTGTAGAACGCATACCGCGAGTGGATATGCCAGAGGACGTAATTGCCGGGTTTGTCACGTCAGTCCTTTGTGAACGAGACGCTCTGATCAGGCGGGAGTTGAACTCGTATACAGTAACGACACGAGCGCAGCTATGTCGTATACTTAGTGGTATTTCGATCAAAAGACGTCACGAGGATAACGACAGGTGCGAAGTACTTACGAAAAAGAGCCGTATGGGGCTAGATAATAAATTCACCGGATCCTGTCGCTATTGTGGCAACCGAGGCCACAAGATGGAGGAATGCCGCAAACGTCAAGAACACCTATCTACCTACAAATTTCCGGAGAAGGAGAAGATTGTTACGTGCTTCGCGTGCGGGAAACCGGGACACCTGAGTACCAGTTGTCCAGAAAAGAAGACGGGCAGCGAACAAACAGCAAGGAAGGAGGTTCACGTGGGTGAGCGCAAGTTGATGAGAGGTACACTATCGACTGCAGCAGGTAAGACTTTTCCATTTTTTATTCGACAGCGGCTCAGCATGCTCGTTGGTTCAGACTAATTTAGTTGAACAAATCCCAGGAACGAGGCGCGGTGAGTCGGTGTACTTGACAGGTATAGGGGGAGACAATAAAGAATGTACGACTCAAATTCTTAGTACTGTTCAGATCCAGGGTATCACCATGCCAATTTTATTTCATGTCGTCTCACATAATTCTATATCTGAATCTATCATAGTAGGTAGAGAAATTTTGGATCTAGGTATTCAGGTGCAAATTAATCAAGATACCATCAGCGTTGCATAAATAGAGCCCTTAAGTCTCTTAAGGATACTATGGCTTTGGCTTATATGGTGCTCTGCTATTCAGCAGATGTTACAGAAGGATTGAAGCGCCTGGACGCGGTATTAGGAGCTTTAGTAGAAGCAGGATTTTATTTTAATATTTCCAAGTGCAGGTTCATGAAAACTCAAGTCAATTATCTAGGATACGTCATTAGGGCTGGTGCGGTGAGGCCTAATCCCGATAAAGTTCAGGCGCTTGCGCAGGCTCCTATCCCAACCACTGCTACCCAAGTTAGGCAGTTTATAGGGTTAGCATCATATTTCCGACGCTTTATTCCTAACTTTTCCAATCTGGCGGGTTCGGGCTCTTTATCCGCTGACTAAGTGAAGCGGAAGCGGAAGGGCACGAAAAGATTGTGAAAATCCTTACATCTGAGCCAGTTTTAACGATTTTCAATCCTGAAATTCCAGTAGTATTACATACCGACGCAAGTTCTGACGGGTATGGTGCTATCTTGATTCAGAAATATAATAATTAGCCACATGTAGTCGCATACTTTAGCCGCCATACTACAGAAGTCGAATCAAGATACCACTCATACGAGTTGGAGACACTAGCAGTGGTCAGGGCTGTGGAGCATTTCCGTCATTATCTTTACGGACAGCATCTCACAGTTCTCTCAAAGCGTCTGAAGCTAAAACACATTTGTCACCGCGTGTCCATCGTTGGTGGGCAATTTTGCAAGCATACGATTTCGAGATCGTGTATAAAGAAGGTCGAAGCATGGGACACGCGGTCTCCCTGTCAAGGAATCCTACTGCGGCGCCTGTGGTTACCAATGCAACTGACTCGGACTCTGCGTCAAGGGTTTGTAAGCTTGTAAACTTTGTTGTACTTCACGGGAGCTGGTTGCAAGTCGAACAGCAAAGAGATCCCGAGATCTTAGACCTGATTAGAACAAAATTAGTAGTTGGCTGCCTAAAGTTCCTCGGTCACTTATTTGGACTCTCATTAACCATGTACACAATGAAATAAAACATCTAGGCCCTGGAAAAACCCTTGATAAAATCTATGAGCAGTAGGTATTGGTTTCCGCAGATGTCGAAGTGCGTTCGAAATTTTGTTGACTCGTGTATCGTATGCAAATCTTCGAAAGGACCCTCAGGCGCTCAGCAAGTTAGATTGCACCCAATTCCTAAGGTTAGTGTTCCATGGCACACAATTCATATTGATCTAACAGGTAAAGTAAGCGGGAAGGAATACGTCTCTGTCATTATAGATGCTTTCACAAAGTACACTCTTTTAGAGTATACTCAGTCCTTAGATGCTGCTTGCGCTGTGAAGGCATTAAAAAGAGCCGTATCTCTTTTTGGTGCTCCAAAAAGAATAACTGCAGATCAGGGTAGGTGTTACATAAGCTCAGAGTTTAAACAATTCTGTGCCAATCATAATATCGATCTTCATCTGATTGCGACCGGCTCTGCCAGAGCCAATGGCCAAGTAGAGCGGGTCATGCGTACCCTTAAGGGTCTACTCACCATAGTTGAAAGTGATGTGAATAAAATATGGCGGGATGAATTAGATGAGGTCCAATTAGCGATGAATAGTACTAAATCTAGAGTCACAGGATTTACACCCACTGAGCTGATGTTTGGTATTCGGGCACAGTCACTAGGACTTGCTCAAATATCTCCCGAGTCAGGTTCTCCTCAACGATTCAATCTAGAGGCTATAAGAAACAGGGCATCAAGCAGTATCATTAGGGCAGCAGAATCACAAAAAGAGAGTTTTAACCCTGGTTAAGCCCTGGCAAAGCTACGATTCGACCATTCTCACAAGGTGATTACGCCTTCATCAGGAGTAGTGAGCGTAATCAAACTAAACTTTCAAGAAAGTTTAAAGGTCCTTTTGTAATAGTTAGGGTCCTAGAAAATGAGCGATATGAATTAAAAAGCATCAATAAGTCCAACCGTACCTATAAGTACTCACATGAGAATTTGCGCGCAGTCCCAAAAGGGTTCGAGGGGTTAGTAGATATAGCCACAACTTTAGTTAATGCGGAAGAGGATGCCGAGACGGCGGTCAGTGAGAATGAAAGTGGTGAAGTAGAGTCATTCGATAGTGATACCGTCTCAATCTCTAGTGAACACACGTTGACAGCCAGTTCTGATTCCCTTACGGCTTCAGAAGACAATTTTCATGTGGGCACTTATCAGGTGGAAGTACATAGATGTAAGTAATACCTAATTATAGCTAATTATAACTAGTAAGTACATTATATTATAGGCTTTACATCAATAGCTGTAAAGTGTAAGCAGAGAACGTTGCGTCTATTGTATAGCTGGAAAGGTGGGCCTCGTACGCCCCAACCATGCTATATCTTCAAAACGTTTAAATGGGTCGAAAGGGCCCAGTATGCCCGGGCCACTCATGAGTTTCTAGACGAAGGGGCCTCGTACGCCCGGTCTATGATTCTTTGTTCTTCTTGCCGCTGGATGGTGGGGCCCAGTACGCCCAATCTAGCGTTTGCAAAACGGAGAATAGCAGCTGGATGTAGGGGCCTCGTATGCCCGATCCAAGGCTGCGCTGGACTCTAGTGATTGGATGAAGGGGCCTCGTATGCCCGATCCAAGGCTGCGCTGGACTCTAGTGATTGGATGAAGGGGCCTCGTATGCCCGATCCAAGGCTGCGCTGGACTCTAGTGATTGGATGAAGGGGCCTCGTATGCCCGATCCAAGGCTGCGCTGGACTCTAGTGATTGGATGAAGGGGCCTCGTATGCCCGATCCAAGGCTGCGCTAGACTCTAGTGATTGGATGAAGGGGCCTCGTATGCCCGATCCAAAACTGTGTATAACTTTATTGATTGGATGAAGGGGCCCTGTATGCCCGATCCATGGTTGTGTTGGGTAAGTGATAACTGGATGAAGGGGCCTAGTACGCCCGATCCATGGTTGTGTTGGGTAAGTGATAACTGGATAAGGGGCCTAGTACGCCCGATCCATGGTTGTGTTGGGTAAGTGATAACTGGATGAAGGGGCCTAGTACGCCCGATCCAAGTTATGCACTCGCTTCAAAAACTGTCTGGATGAAAAGGCCTTGTACTCCCGACCTTCTTTTCTAGATCCAGAGTCAGGTAGTCTGGCCGAGCTCATTATAACGATTACCCTTGTTCAACAGGTCCAGATGAATAACCACGCACGAGGACGTGCGACTGTCAGGGTTGGCCGTGACGGCGCATCGCTAAAATCATTCGAATACCTGACGGCGCATCGAGATAATTATTCGGAATAACCGATTTATTATAAGCAGGTTTCTGAACGGACCAGAGTGCCACTCTGACGTAACACCGAACACTGGAAGGGCGGCCATTTTTGTAAGCGATTTTGACATTCAAGTATCGATCGTCGTGACGCGCGCACGCATCCACGTGTTCGGTGGACGTCCTAGGTCTTAATCGTCAGATACCTGAGTGATCTTGTGTAATTATATTAGTTTAACGTAGTGATTGCCCAATATAATACAGTGAGAACATTATTCGTGTGTTATTTCGTTATATAAAAGTCTCCCAGCCCGATAACCCACGCACCTAATATACTAAGGGATGGCTGGCCGTTCTGATGAAGGGGAATTCCCTTTACGGTTATCTTTTGTTGTGCTTTGGTATTGTGTTTGTCTAGTTTGACTTGTTTTTGTTTTCATTAATATGTCGTGAGCGCAATTCGCAATGACCTTGATTTACAATTTTCTGCGTAAGCGGTAAGACGGTATTTAGTGCTAAGTGTATAACAAATTAACATATTCATAGTGTCCATGACTGGACTGGATAGCTACACTGGGCATTACGTCACGGGTATGGGTACATACCTACTTAGGTATTTGCACTAGGCATGATGCCGGCGTCTTGTACCTAGGTACGTAATCGATGACCTAGCGCGAATATTGACGCGATGCCCTTCAGGTGTATACCTAATGCTAAAGGACGATAAGAGAGACACGGATAACATCGTGTCTAAGACCTTTACGACAAAGAGATACCTTTAACGAACATTAAGTCAAATTCAATATCTTTAAAAAAATATACTCCTATACCTACTACCAATAGCAAATAAAAATTACTGCCGAAATTATAGGAAGTAGTCCTAGGGCTATAGGTAGTTTACGTGAGATACACGATTTCTCAAACTGTTTTATTAATCTCCAACCAGCTGTTATAGGCTAAATGCGATCTGTTTTACACTCGTTTCACCCATACGCAGACGGATAAATAATGCAAATCACAGTTCCATTCTTTCCCGTAGATGTCGTAGGACGTAGACTAAGGACTTCTCGAGATTTGAGCTTCTCAGCCAGTGATAGTGTTTGGTCATGCGGCTAGCGACCACCGGTCAACGGAGTCGGCGAAACTGAAGTCACTTTGGTCGCGCTTCGCGATCAGTCGCTGTATAGCCAGAGTTATCTTACAAACAAGTCTGCATGGCAGTGACAGCTGATTAATGATTGATGTTGTTACTTATACGTTGCCGCTTGCGACTTGGGCTTCACTTTCGTCTTCCTTGAGGCGAGGGGAAGCCACTATGCTATTTGTTGGGGTGTGTGTAACTATGGAGTGTTGACATATGGAAGGTTCTCCGTGGGGTGTTGTAAAAGTCCAGTTGTAAGATGAAATGTATAGTGGTGAACCATAAATACAGATATAAGTTACAAGTGAGTGGTCGGAATGCGCGGCGGGGAAAGCTGCCTGATTCGAAACTGCATCTGCTGCAAAACTGCTAATGTGAGCGGCTACACTATGCTACTATAACAATAATAAGACTCACTGGTCAGGGTCGGCGCAGGGCTGCAGCAGCACGAACGCCATGAGGCAGAGCACGGGCGCGCACTTGGCGGCGACGGCGGCGGCCGACGGCGCGTCGCTGGCCGCCAGGAAGTACACGCACACGCACTTGAAGAACGGCACCAGCCCGCCGCCCACGCCCACGCGCTTCATCTGCCCGCACACGCGCACGCGCCGTCAGCCGACATCACATATCGTCCCTTACTTGGCAACACCACATAACTCATTTTTACCAACTTTACATTAGACATTTATAGTAAACTATGCAGTGCTGAGCCACATGACTGATTATCCCAAGAGAGGATTGAATCCACAACCCTTGGATCAAAAGGCTAGGTCAGAACCAAATGAGCTATTTAGTGAGCCATAGAGAGACACCAAACTGACCTAAAGTGTTCAAGTTTGAGGAGTGTGTTGTGCACTGTCATAATGAAAATTTTTTTCTCCACAAAATGTTCATCACATAAGTTTTGAGTGGGGATGCAGCTAAAACCTTCACTTGAGAAAGCAGGGTCTACTGGCCAGTTAAAATAATTTGGTGGTATTTATTAATATTTTCTGCCACTTATTCAATATAGATGATGCATGCAAGTTGAGATTTGAATAAGCAGACAAAATTAATTGTGTTGTTTCCATATCGTCGCTGCGTGTGCAATACCGCGAAAGAGCAGTTTGTAAAAACCGCGTATCTGCATTTTCGCGAATTTACAGGAGACAGAAAAAACATAATATTATCTGTCATTTACCTACATTTTGCGCGATATTTCAATTTTGTCCTTTTTGCTGTTACGCGGTATTAACAAAGTGCTCTTCCGCGGTATTGCACGCGCAGCGATGATATGACAATTCCCTTTCTCTCTCTCTCTCTGTAGGTACCTAAAGGATTTTCTATGAGAACAATTTAATTACTGAGTAAACAAATCCATCTCTTATTTTTAAAATATGAACTTGCTTACTAGTATTGGTACTTAAGTAAAGTATAACTTGTATCTGTCTATGCTCTATGGAATAAAAAGGAATTATTAATATTCTCCTATTGTACTACAAAGTACCCCATAATAAATATTTACAGGACCAAATTATTTGTTTACTAAATTTTCCATGTTTTGATAAACTGTAAGATTTAGTTCCTATGTAAATATTTTAGCCTGATAGGGTCTGTCTATTTTAAACTTACAAATTAGTCTTCAATAAATTACTTTTGTTTTTCCCAACAAGCTGTATGTTAAGCCTGTTTGTTTGTACAAACTTATTTAAAAATAAGTTATACTTCAGTGAATGAAAACATTCAATTCCTAAAACCAACATAGCAAACTTAAAAAATATTTTGCACTACAGATGTACTTTCAAACCTTATTAATAGTACTTCAACAAAGTTATTACAATTCCATAGAATCTGCGTTCATTAGTATCTTTCTCTTCTTATATTTACGACTGAATCGACGTAACACAGGTGGAAATTTCTAGGGAATTGGTCGTAATAATCATAATAAACTCAAGCCGTATAAATTATTTAACATCTTGCAAGCAACACAATAATAAATCATTTCTATGAGCGATTAATAATTATAATCCCGAACTTTCTTACCAATTGTGTTGGAGATATCATGGCTATCCTTTGTATTTATAATTTATTGCGACGTAGACCGTAACCGCGACGAACGCACGACAAACTAACTAACGCTCAGCAGCCGGAACGTCGGCTCCCCGCGAATAATTTGCGGAAGGAGACCCCCTGATTATAAATAAACGTTTGTTTTGATTGTTTTGATAACGAATTTGGGTCAGAGAGTAGGGTTGGGGGCAAGTTGGAGTATAGGCTTAGGGGCACTATGAGCGGCATAGAAATCGAAAAAAAAAATTAAAAAAAAAAATTATTTGAATTTTGGGAAATCAGGACTTAGAAAAATTTTCAACTTTTTTTTTCAAAAAAAAAAATTTTCTTTTTTCGATGTGATCGTGTTAGACATGTTATTTGGAACATATTTTGTCCTGTAGATAAAATTCGTAAAATGCATATTTTCCGAGATATTGGTGATTTTTTTCTTTATATGCATTTTTCTCGAAAACTATGCATTTTACGAATTTCATGTACAGGACAAAAATTGTTGCAAATGATGTCACTAATACGATGACATCGAAAAAATGGAAGATTAAAGACTTCGAAAAAAAGTTGAAAAATTTTCTAAGTGTTTTGCCCCTTTGCCTACAATAGGTGGAGAAATTGGGACTTAGAAAAATTTTCAACTTTTTTTCAAAAAAAAAAACTTCCTTTTTCGATGTTATCGTGTTAGTCATGTTATTTGGAACATATTTGGTCCTTTATATAAAGTTCGTAAAATGCATATTTTCGGAGATATTGGTCATTTTTTTCTTTATATGCGTTTTTCTTGAAAACTATGCATTTTACGAATTTTACGTAAAGGACAAAAATTGTTGCAAATGATGTCACTAATACGATGACATCGAAAAAAGGGAGGATTAAAGACTTCGAAAAAAAAAGTTGAAATTTTTTCTAAGTCCCGATTTCTCCACCTATTGTAGGCTTGAGGGCAAAACACTTAGAAAATTTTTCAACTTTTTTTCGAAGTCTTTAATCCTCCTTATTTTCGATGTCATCGCATTAGTGACATCATTTGCAACAATTTTTGTCCTTTACGTAAAATTCGTAAAATGCATAATTTTCGAGAAAAACGCATATAAAGAAAAAAATGACCAATATCTCGGAAAATATGCAATTTACGAACTTTATATAAAGGACCAAATATGTTTCAAATAACATGACTAACACGATAACATCGAAAAAGGAAGTTTTTTTTTTTGAAAAAAAGTTGAAAATTTTTCTAAGTCCCAATTTCTCCACCTATTGTAGGCAAAGGGGCAAAACACTTAGAAAATTTTTCAACTTTTTTTCGAAGTCTTTAATCTTCCATTTTTTCGATGTCATCGTATTAGTGACATCATTTGCAACAATTTTTGTCCTGTACATGAAATTCGTAAAATGCATAGTTTTCGAGAAAAATGCATATAAAGAAAAAAATCATTAATATCTCATAAAATATGCATTTTACGAATTTTATCTACAGAACAAAAAACGTTTATTTTATCCATATTTATGCATAGAATTAAAAAAAAATGAGCTAACTTGAATTTAAATTTTTGGTCAAAAATTTTCTAAGTCCTTAATCCCATAGTGCCCCTAAGGCTACACTCCAACCCGAATTTGTGCACAAGTGCTAGTACAAATTCAGCGTATCGTTGATTCTACAATTTTTAGTACATTTTGACATACTACTGTGCATTTTGTATTTGTTCGGATTATACTATGTTAATGTCGTTCGGAAGTACCCAATGACTTTTATTTCTTTATCAATATTTTGCATACTTTTTTAATTACGGCAAAAATGTCCTTATAATTACCGCGTTATTATGAACTCTGTAAACCAAATAATAAATTCTGTACAAACTCATAATTTTCGTCTTTGGCCACTAAACCGTTTATCTTTTTTGCTGTTTCTGGACCAAACATTAGGGTTCGGTCATACAATACAGCTAGTTTCATTTTATTGCATGAGGTTTGATTTCCGATCAGGACAATTTATTATTTAGTTTTTTTATTCTAGTTTTTTTTTTTTTTTTTTTTAATTCGTTCCTAATGGAACCGGCTAAGGTCTGAGACCATGCTGCCAAGTCTTAAGTAAAAGATTACATTCATTTCCAGTGTATGCTATTAACTTCATTAGTATTTTATAATTTTATCCTGTTCCATTCATTTTTTTCCGTCCAAGTTATTCATTCCCGTTTCAATGAAATGTCAAATCCATAATGTGTCAAATCCATGTGTCAAAATTTATGACAACTTCATGTCAGTCAGTGTAGAGGTTAGAAAACGTAGGTACTTATTTATGTACAATATAAATAAATTTCTACTTTTCAAATTCATCATGCCAACGACTCATTTTTTATTCTAGGTGACAACTACAGGCTTCCTTGTACGAATATCATCAAATATTTTATATACAAAGAAAACCTTAGCGCGAATGTGGTTTTGATACACTGACTGCCTATATGAGTAGGTATGCTTTATTTTTTAAAATAGGTACATAATCGTTTTACTAAGTAAATTTTACAGTTACATTTTGTTATATGTATATTTAATACACACAGAAAAAAAACACACACAAGTCAAACAAACAGTCAAACATTCATTGTTCACAAAAAGCGTGTAACATTAAAGTTACGCTTGTAACACACCCTAAGCTGTCAAACTACGTGTCAATCAAAAGTGATCAAAAAAGGCCCATCTGCTGATTTTGACATTCACGTCACGCCGATTCCAACCAAAGTAAACCAAAACGAGTGGCATCAATTAATTAAAATGCCGAAGAAGAAGACTGGGCAGCGCAAGAAGGCGGAGAAGCAGAAGCTGCGGCAGAAGGAGATCCGCAACGCGCGCGGGCACGCCGACCTGGCGCAGCACCCCTGCAACCTGCCCATGGAGTGCGACAAGTGCCAGAAGTAAGCGCCCGCCCGTTTTTAAGTCACCTACACTCTTCTGACCCACCTTTTGGAGCCAATAAAGGTTTACCTTAAGCTGGGTATCCATTACGTTCGCAAACCTCTTGCACTCCGCGCTCCCGTAACCGCTTCGATGCCCATAAACATACTGAGGTTTCGCTTTGTGTTCGCCACCTTGTAAGAGCCTTGTATTGTAAGGTGGCCAACTTCATAATAAGTCAATGCGAGACTTCCATCCCCACTTATTATTATCTTCGACAAGGCTGAAGTATTTAACTTAAAACCTAACAATACCACTATTTTATCTATAACATTATTGTAAGAAATCAGCGCTAAGGATGCCCTTTTAGTGTATAATACCATTAAGAATCTACTATAGAGTATATCAATTGACTAAGTTCACATGGGAAACAAGGTGTGCGGGACATATGGGCCAATACCTAAGACAATTGTAAGTCTATTTCATTATTTCATACTGTTAAACAACATTTTTTAATAAACTTGATAGCTAGACAGACGGTCAAAGCTGGATGATTCTAAACAGAGTTTCGATTTCTCCTTTATGCTATTTATGAAGGAAGCTATTGCATTGGCTCTGTGTGTTCATCCCAGTTCCGTACAGGTCACAACTTATTTTAAAAGCTCACACCTTTTCAAGCCTTCTAAATTCATTAATATACTAACATGGCTTAAAAAGGTACATAATGTCTAGATCTTTTTTCAATCCGTACCCATATGTAAACCTATACCTATAGGTTAACTTCAAACAGATTGAAAAAAGATCTAGACAATATGCAATAGATCTTATATTGTACTAGCTGTGCTCGCGACTTCGTCCGCGTGGAATAGTTCTTTTTTCCCTGTTTTTTTTTTACATTTTCCATTATTTCTTCGTTCCTAATAGTTGCAACGTGATGTTATATAGCCTAAAGCCTTCCTCGATAAATGGTCTATTCAATGCAAAAAGATTTTTTCAATTCGGACCAGTAGTTCCTGAGATTAGCGCGTTCAAACAAACAAACTCTTCAGCTTTATAATATTAGTTAAGATGTGAATAAACATCAACATGCATGCTGATTGAATTATTGTGTCACAATCATCCACCATTGTGTAAGTTCCAGCCACATTTTATTTTAGTGCACTCAAGGCCATTCTATCCTTAAACATTATGTGATTGGTGTGCATGTATATATGATTGTTTTGGTGGCAGGAAGCAGAAGAGCCGCGCGTTCTGCTACTTCTGCCAGGCGGTGCAGCGGCTGCCCACGTGCGCGGCCTGCGGCAAGGTCAAGTGCATGCTGAAGGCCGGCGACTGCGTGGTGCGCCACCCCGGCGTCTTCACCACCGGCCTCGGCATGGTGGTCAGTACATCTCTAATGTATATTGGAATATTTTCTCTGTGCTAATTTATATCAGGTTGGACAGTACTTACTGTGTCTATTGATATAAACTGGCATGCCTTGTCAAAGTGTTACTAATAAAATCTGCTGCAATTACACTTTCTGTAAATATAAAACTATTTAAAAAATTTATAACAGTACTGTCAACATTATTTACGATAAATTATGTATCTTTACATTGCAGGGCGCCATTTGCGACTTCTGCGAAGCGTGGGTGTGCCACGGGCGCAAGTGCCTGCAGACGCACGCCTGCTCCTGCCCGCTCATGGATGCCGTCTGTCTCGAATGTGAACGAGGTACGTTTTATTGGTTTTTCAAAACGTTGAGTAGTTTATTGTGTCTAGTTTCTTAAAGACTTAATTGTCGGCAGGCGTGTGGGAGCACGGCGGGCGCGTGTTCCGCTGCTGCTTCTGCCAGGGCTTCCTGTGCGAGGACGACCAGTTCGAGCACCAGGCGTCGTGCCAGGTGCTCGAGTCGGAGACGTACAAGTGCCAGTCGTGCAACCGGCTCGGCCAGTACTCGTGCCTGCGCTGCAAGACGTGCTTCTGCGAGGAGCACGTGCGGCGCAAGCTGGCCAAGCCGACCGACCGCCGCCTGGCGCCGCCCTGCCCGCGCTGCGGCCACGCCACGCACGTGACGGCCGACCTCAGCGTGTCCACGCGCACGCACCGCTACGGCCGCCAGGGCGCCGCGCTGCCCGACGACGACGACGAGCCCGGCGGCTACTCGGCCGACTACGCCACCTACGGCGCCGCGCCCGGCTACGAGTACTCGGACGACGACGACGACGACGACTCGGGCGACGACGAGGACGACGACGACGACGACGAGGACGACTCGGAGGACGAGGCCGCCGGGGACGCCGAGCGCGCCAAGCCCTAGCCGCGCCGCCGCTACTACTGCAAGATGCGCCCGACGGTTTGGGCCTCTTAGGCTGGCGTTTTATATATGTACACATTGTACACCCGCATACTCAAATATTATAAACAGATACATAGCCTGGTAAACACCTCTATAAGTCTATATTGGTTGCGGGTCGGCGTTCATGGGCTTAAGTGTATGATACAAGTACAGATTTATGGGGAGACCGAAGCATTTAGATTATTGCGATTGGTGATGCACTTGTGTACGCTCTGAACTTTGGCAGGCTGACTCCGACGGCTGACCCTTCGATTAATTTGCCTTCTCTGATATAAACAATGGATCTAATTTAATTATTTGGCTGCATGTAAAGTGGCTGTGAGTAAACCTTTTTTTTTACTTGGGTATAACTTACCCGAATGAATGAAAAATTTGCATTTTTGGTTTAATTATTTATGACACAATAAGTGAATGTGGGTATGGTAATTGTAGAGAAATGTATGTAAATGGTGAAGAGATCTTACCATTTTGTTTGTCCGACAGTAACCCAATGAATATGAAGTAAAACAAGTAAATATAGTTCTCGCATTCAGGACCTAAATGCTGCCACTTGGAACTGAGAGCCTTATCGTTTATTTACAACAAAATATATTTTGTATCGTAAAGAAAATGAAATAAATTATATAATTAAATATTTAACTTTTAGATTATTTTAAAAACATATAATTTTGCCAGTTAATGACGTCATAAAAATTCGCACCTGTAAGCAATATTACACACAGCACAAGATATTACCAATACATACAGAGAACTGCTTAGCACTTCTAACTATGTGTACATACGTGTATGCGATTGCTACTGTACTTAGATGAAATTGCTACTATAGTAAAATGCCTGAACAGGTTAATACAATGTACAACATGAAAGAAAAGTAATTTGTTTATTTCCTAATTCCTAAATCGACATCAATTAAAATAATAATCAATCCTAAAAAAGTAGTAGTCGACATCAATACTAATATACAGGGAAGACGCAGAGAAGGGCTGTGCCACGATGACGAAGCGATTGTGCCAGAAAATATAACGTCGTAGATATGTTAATAATCAATTATGTAGCGTTGATAGCAACGACCCGGCGCCACGACGCAATGGCGGCGCAGCGGCAGCGTCCCGGATCACTCGTCGTCGTCCTCCACGAACTGCGCGTGCAGGCGCACGCAGGCCACCTCCCGCGCGTCGCGCAGCACGTAGGCGGAGGCGCGGTACCGCCCGTAGATGCCGTCGCGCGGCAGCTCCTCGTAGTTGAACACGAAGTCGCGCACCTCCCAGGAGCCCTGCCGCCACAACCAAACTTGCACTTTTTTTTCTAGAGGGGAATGCATTAGGCACCTTCATGCCGCCTCCGGGGGGAGGCGGCATGGTGTGTGGGACTCACACCTCGCAAAATGGGAGGGCATACCCACTAAGCCCCCTGTGTCGCCAGTGGGCAGCAAGTAGCAGGGACACGGGTAGCGCCGAAGCATAGGGCCACATTCCTGCCTGCCCTGGCCACCCGCAAATGACAAGCGGCCGGCACTTCTGGTCCGGGGAGGGCAATTACCCCTACCCCGGCTTCCGGGGTGCGTTGGAGTGCGCCCCGGGCGGACTACGTGCAACGGTGTGGCTGCACCCACCACACCGTCACGCCCCATTGAGTGGTTCGCGCCCCCGCGCTTACCACTCGGTGCACGGAGAAGAGACTCATAGGGCATACGATGCGTTGTATGCCCTCCGGCGACGAACCAAACTTACACTAAGTCAACTTAAACAGTGGATAAGTAGATACCTACCTAATATTGATAAGTGGATGTAGGGACCTTATTTGATTAGAATGATGCGAGATTAGTCTAAATATTTCTAGAAAGAATAGCAGATGTCTGGAAATACCGACGGGCATCCCGACCCTCCTCAGATGAGCGCTCCTAGCCGACCACCGTCAGGTTTAGTGGGCATTCTCCATTTTTAGGAGTGAGACCCACATAACCCAGATATCCCGTACCTAGGGCCCTGCTGGTGTATGCGCAAAGGCAATGTCTATCGGAGCGGTCGGTCCGGAAAACAAAATCTTAGACTTACCACAGGAATCGGAAATGTGTTTGGTTCGAGGCCGGCGGCGCTGAGGAACTTGGGCACGTTGTCGCCGGCGTACTTGTCGAGGAAGCGCGGCAGGCTGTCGTCCGCCAGCGTCTGGTACGGCTTGCAGCCGCCGTCCACGTACGTGCACACGTCCACGCGCACCTGCCCGCATAGAGTTCGATTCCAAACATGACATTCGAAGTGCCAAATCTTGAGGTTCACGATTCTAACATTTCTGGCTTCCGAAACGATCGCTGCCGCTTGGCTTTTTAGTGTAGGTAGGTATTTAAAGAAACCCAAAGCAGCGCTTGACTGCAATTCATTTGATGGTATGGTAAGCGACATCGCAGTCTAGGATGGATCGCGCTCACCCACCAATCGGAAGATTATTAGGGTTAGGGTTATACCTACCTAGCAGGCACACATGTGCCTGCCTAGGCTCTTATATTAACACACTGAAACATTCGAATTTTGAATAAGTACTTCTTTCATTGGTAGGTATTTGGTCCATCGGCGATAACTACTTACTTCAAAAAACTTACCAAAGTAGGTATGTACTAATTTTGTGTGGTTCAAAACCAAAGTGCTAGGAGGTACCCTAAGCTTTCCGTGTAAGTATGTGTTGGGTCCTATTTTTCTGATAAGATTTGCGCGTGTCCATGGGCGGTGTCCACTGTTTACCATCAGGCATCACATTTGCTCGTCTGCTGCCTCTTGCATAAAAAAATGTTATGTTATTACTAACATGATGATGTCTGTAACTCTGCAAATAAATAAAGTGCCCATCTCCTAACTATTCATCAGTGTATCGCGCAAGATTGACTGTGTCCAGCTCACCGCATGCGTGTCGTCGATGTCCCTGTCCACGTCCAGCCGGACGTCGAAGCCGTCGTGCGAGCGGTTGACCTTGTGCCGCGACATGTCCAGGCGCAGCGGGAACTCGCCCTCGCACGCCTCCACCGACGACACGCGCCACTCGCCCGGGCCCTGCGACGTCAACGTGTACTTAGCTACCAACTACCCCGCGACGTGCGCAGGCGCAGCGGGACGCGCCCTCGCACGCCTCCACCGACGACACGCGCCACTCGCCCGGGCCCTGCGACGTCAACGTGTACTTAGCTACCAACTACCCCGCGACGTGCGCAGGCGCAGCGGGACGCGCCCTCGCACGCCTCCACCGACGACACGCGCCACTCGCCCGGGCCCTGCGACGTCAACGTGTACTTAGCTACCAACTACCCCGCGACGTGCGCAGGCGCAGCGGGACGCGCCCTCGCACGCCTCCACCGACGACACGCGCCACTCGCCCGGGCCCTGCGACGTCAACGTGTACTTAGCTACCAACTACCCCGCGACGTGCGCAGGCGCAGCGGGACGCGCCCTCGCACGCCTCCACCGACGACATGCGCCACTCGCCCGGGCCCTGCGACGTCTACGTGTACTTAGCTACCAACTACCCCGCGACGTGCGCAGGCGCAGCGGGACGCGCCCTCGCACGCCTCCACCGACGACACGCGCCACTCGCCCGGGCCCTGCGACGTCAACGTGTACTTAGCTACCAACTACCCCGCGACGTGCGCAGGCGCAGCGGGACGCGCCCTCGCACGTCTCCACCGACGACACACGCCACTCGCCCGGGCCCTGCGACGTCAACGTGTACTTAGCTACCAACTACCCCGCGACGTGCGCAGGCGCAGCGGGACGCGCCCTCGCACGCCTCCACCGACGACACGCGCCACTCGCCCGGGCCCTGCGACGTCAACGTGTACTTAGCTACCAACTACCCCGCGACGTGCGCAGGCGCAGCGGGACGCGCCCTCGCACGCCTCCACCGACGACACGCGCCACTCGCCCGGGCCCTGCGACGTCAACGTGTACTTAGCTACCAACTACACCGCGACGTATGTGATTTTAATGCCAAGCTCGGTAGGGGTCCTGGGTGTGAGGAATTTGTGGGCAAGTTTGGACTGGGACACAGAAATGCAAGGGGACATACTTTGGCAAATTACCTAAGCCACCATAAATTGTATGCCATGAACACTTTTTTCAAAAAGAAAATCCAAAAACTGTGGACTTGGAGGAGCCCTAACGGCACCACAAAAAACCAGATTGACTACATTCTCGGTAATCGAAGATACGTTTTCGAGGATGTGGATACCATCAATATGGCTAGTGCAGGCAGCGATCACCGGATTCTGAGAGCTCGTTTAGCTATTCGCACAAAACTTGAACGAAGGAGATTGGTAGAAACATCCCGGCCACAGCTAGATGCCAAATTCATGGCCGCAAGAACTTTACCAGGAAATACTTCAGAAAAAGTTGTCTGAAAATGAATCATCGGAACTAAACGACGTAGATACCATGAATCGATTGTTGACAATCTCTATCCAGGCAACGGTTAAAGAACTGAGACCTAGAATGGCGATATTACGTTCCGGGCCACTGTCAGAAGAGATAAAAACTCTGACTGATAGGCGCAAGGAAATTTTAAAAACGAATGATCAAGACGGCATTCACCAAATTAACTTGCGCATAAAACATCTTATCCGAAAACAGATGAGGCAAAGGAAGCATAATCTGATACTTGAGACTATTAAAAAACATCGAGGTCCTAAAGTCTTTCAGAAACAACTTAAAAGGGGAAATCATCAAATCCATAAATTGGTTACGGAGGACAAGGTAGTCACAACGGACAGAGAGGAGCTTTTAAAGGCAGTGGAAACATTTTACTCCAAGCTATACACGTCCTCAACCCCGGAACCAAATGCCAGCAATCGAGATCCTAGGGCGCCTCTAAGAAAACATCGCACAGAAGATCTTCCCGAGATAAGCCTCTATGAAATAAAACACGCTTTAAAGCAAATGAAGACCGGGAAATCACCAGAAGAGGACAACATCTGCTACGAGTATCTATGTTATGGTGGCCATCCAGTACTTAAGCAACTTCAACTTATTTTCAATAAAGTGCTCTTTGAAGGTATGGCACCAGACGTGTGGAGAAATGCTGTGGTGATTCTGCTACACAAAAAGGGGGACGTTACGAAATTGGCTAACTACCGCCCAATCTCGCTACTTAGTCACGTGTACAAACTTTTTACCAAGGTGATAACTTTGCGTCTTACCAACAGACTGGATGCAGCTCAACCCGTTGAACAAGCTGGTTTCAGAGGGGGGGTTCTCGACTGTAGACCACATCCACACGGTGAGGCAAATAGCGGAGAAATGTACGGAATACAATCAACCCTTAGTAGTGGCATTCATAGACTATGAGAAGGCTTTTGATACGGTCGAACACTGGGCAGTCATACAATCACTACAAAGATGCCAAGTAGACTGCAGATACATAGAGGCTATCAGATCAGTTTACCGTGGTGCGACTCTACAAGTAAAGTTGCATGAACTCACTAAACCGGTTCACGTTAACAGAGGAGTTCGACAGGGCGACACTATATCCCCTAAGCTATTTACATCTTGTATGGAAGACATCTTTAGGCTTCTGGATTGGTCCAAAAGGGGCCTCAACATTAACGGGGAACATCTGTCGCACCTTCGTTTTGCTGATGATGTCATCGTCTTTGCCGAAAATATGGAGGATCTCAAGGCGATGGTCGAGGAATTGTATGACGTTTCACTGAGCGTGGGCCTGAAAATGAACACTAGCAAAACAAAAGTCATGTGCAACAACAACAGCAGTGCGGGGGGACTGGAAGTACGTGGTCATGCAATTGAGAAAGTCGACGAATACGTTTACCTGGGCCAAACCATTCGCCTGGATAAAAACAGCCAGGACCTCGAAATAGAGCGACGTACTCGCCTGGGATGGGCTGCCTTCGGCAAACTGGCTGACGTACTTAAGGGCAAGGTGCCGATGAACCTGAAGCGCCAAACATTCGAGCAATGTGTTCTGCCCGTTATGGTGTATGGGGCTGAAACATGGACGCTCACCAGGCAGCACATTAATAAACTCCGAGTAACGCAGCGAGCTATGGAACGGGCGATGCTAGGAATTTCTCTCCGCGATCGAATCAAAAACACTATCATCCGGAGTAGAACAAAACTTAAAGATATCGCCAAGATCATAGCTCAGCGGAAATGGAAGTGGGCGGGCCATATATGCCGTAGACGGGATGGTAGATGGGGTAGGAAAGTGCTCGAATGGAGACCTCGTACTGGACGCCGAAGTGTGGGCAGGCAACCGATGCGTTGGACCGATGACTTGATCGGGATTGCCGGGAGAGACTGGATGAGGAAGACCCAAGACCGGAAGGGATGGAGTGCACTTGAGGAGGCCTACACTCAGCATTGGGTGGCTACAGGCTGAAGAAGAAGAAGAAGACCCCGCGACGTGCGCAGGCGCAGCGGGACGCGCCCTCGCACGCCTCCACCGACGACACGCGCCACTCGCCCGGGCCCTGCGACGTCAACGTGTACTTAGCTACCAACTACCCCGCGACGTGCGCAGGCGCAGCGGGACGCGCCCTCGCACGCCTCCACCGACGACACGCGCCACTCGCCCGGGCCCTGCGACGTCAACGTGTACTTAGCTACCAACTACCCCGCGACGTGCGCAGGCGCAGCGGGACGCGCCCTCCCTCGCACTGCGCCCTCGCTCGCACGCGCCCTCCCACGCCTCCAGGGACGTCACGCACGCGCCACACTCCCGGGCTCTTAATTTATTAAATATAAATAAACCAATAACATTTTGTTCGTTTGTCATATTGTATAGGCAAAAACTTACTATCATCGATTCTCCAAAGGCAGAAATGGCTGGAGAGCTCACTATTAACAAAATTATCTGCGTCTGAGCAGGCAGCATAGTCGCGAAACGTAACAACCGGCGCGCGTGCAAATAGCAATGGTGGTACTCCAGGAAATGCCCTTTTATAAATTAATCAGAAATCTACCTTGACATTCCAACTACAACTATTGTAGATCGACGCCGATGATAAAAGAGTAATGGATGGTTATATACCCATTACCCTATTGTCACTAGCACGCACCTACAAGCTGCGTGTGCATCGTCTATATAGCTTACCTATTGAAAACATGCGGGTAGTCTGCTTACCTATTCACTTACCTACATTATTTAAACGTGTACACAACACGTTATTATTTCAAGATATCCTGTTATGAAATATCTTAACTAATATTATAAAGCTGAAGAGTTTGTTTGTTTGAACGCGCTAATCTCAGGAACTACTGGTCCGAATTGAAAAAATATTTTTGTGTTGAATAGACCATTTATCGAGGAAGGCTTTAGGCTATATAACATCACGCTGCAACTATTAGGAGCGAAGAAATAATGGAAAATGTAAAAAAAAAATCGGGGAAAAAATAACTTCCACGCGGACGAAGTCGCGAGCACAGCTATTTGATAAAGCATCCTCAGCATTTTCCATGATTATATAATTTTGTGTTATGGAATCATACGCGTCGACGCTTGTCCTTTCGAATCCGCGCCAATGTGAGTTGAGCCTAGTCTATGGCCACCATCGCGAGGGTTTGCATGATGATTGTGTCATTTTTTAGGATTTGGCATGTACCTACCTATGGTCATAACCATCATGCAAACCTTACGTGTACGGATATTATGGAACCAATAATATCCGACGAGACGCGCCACCCGCGTCTGTGGTTGGCTGGAGTAGGTATGGGATGGAGTTGGAAGCTAGGGTACCTCGTGAAACGTGTAATGTAGGTAGGTACTACAGATGTAGGTTGTACACATACCAATCTAGCTCAGGCTTTAAGGTCATAGCTCGTTAGAGCCACCTGGCACCCACCCCGCGCCGCCTCGTCGCACGGCGTCCACTTGTTGTCCACACGGGTGGACACCGTGTTATCACCAATAAACGTCGCGCGGTCAACCAGTGGACCCCGCGCTGGCCGCTGGTGGACGCCGCGTGGTCTACGACTAGAGAGCGGTTAATGTCGATTTTAAAAGTTAAAACGATACGTCCGCCTCGTAAGGGAGCGTTTCAGTTTGTACATATGAGTCTATGAGGGAGGGAAGGAGGCGCATCGCCAACGTACCGTATGTTGGCGATGCGCCGTCCTCCAGTGAGTGAACCACTCGCGGGCAGGGCATGCGACTGAGGCGTGCATGCGGTTATGCTACGGAGTTGATGTAGTGAGCGCATACGCATGCAATAACCGCACAAGTCGAGGCGGTGCGGAGTTGGTGTCGGGTGGCTCCAATGAGCTATGACCTTTAGGATCTCATCTCAGTAAGTTGATTAGCTGAGCTGAAAGGCCTGGCGCGCGTTATTCGCTATTTGACTCCAGATACAATCACGCCCTCATTCTCGACGAGCGCGAGAGCAGGACAGTCGGCGTGATGCGCCAGTAGAGTCCTAAGTATGAATTACATTAAGTAATACAGTTATTTTCATTAAGTAATACATACACGTAGGCCTTTATTTATCACTAGCTGTGCCGTCGTCGACTCCGCTTCCCGGCGTCCCAGCGCTCCAGGCGGCTGAGAGGGGGCGGTGCGGGGCAGCGCGGGGCATCGCGGTCGCCGATCGTTTCCCCCCGCCCCCCGCGTTGACTAACACTCCGCGCTCACCTTGCGCGCGAACATACATTTTCCACTAAATCTTCGCTCCTAATAGTTGAAGCGTGATGTTATATAGCCTAAAGCCTTCCTCGACAAATGGTCTATTCAACACAAAAAGAATTTTTAATTCGGACCAGTAGTTCCTGAGATTAGCGCGTTCAAACAAACAAACAAACAAACTCTTCAGCTTTATAATATTAGTTAAGAAGACATTTCACATTTTCTTTAATATTATTTTAGTACATAAACGTAGATAATTTTATTTCCAAACAAATTGCTTAAAATGGAACGTTAACGTTGGTGTTGCTAGCTAATAAATTAAATAATTTATTAGTACTTTTATGGTTGATCTTAGCTCCGATTTCTTACCATTAGTAGAACTTAAATGTGGTCCTTATAATGTAACATGATTAGAATGACAGCTTTCAGTAATACTTTTAAAAAGGTATTTTGAAGATGTTTAGAATATATATTGAACACCCGAAAAATCACTTTATAAGGAGTATTTTGTGCAATAAAGTTTAAATAAATGAATAACTGAGACCAACTGTCCTAGCATGAAGTAGGTATTGTCGTATTTTCGAAGGGATACCAAGTGGTTTGATAGTTATATGCGCCTTATGTCTACATAAGACAAGTACTAAAACATCTTTTTAAGTCTGCGTCTATACTATTGGTAAAAATCAAGTAAAAATTGTCAAATAGTATTATAAGGCTTATTACACGGCCCTAAATTCAGGGCACTGAATAACGGGTGGGCGGGGACCCTAGTTAGTGTGGCGCTTATTAGACGACACTAAATATCGGTCCCTAAATCAGTTGAAACGTGAATGTCGAGAGAGTTGGACGTATTTACATCATGCCGCCGTCACTATAAAAACATCAAAAGTTGCTGTACTAGTCACGGCAATGCTCGCAACAACTAATTTTGACTTTCGGGAGATGTATTTTCAAAAATTCCGGAGATACATAGGTATATGACAATACCTTGCGAAAGATCAGGAGATGTTATTTTTGATATGAATGATGATTACTATAATGATGATGATTATTATAACTAAAATTTTTCCCATTCAGTTGCTTGGAAAGCAAAAAAAGGTCGTCCTTCTATGAAAACCGTTGAGGTTTTGCTCCGTTTGGTCGTATTTATACAATATAGGAGGTAAAAAAGAATCGGAAGTAAAATAAAAATCAATAAAAATAAACTAAAATCTGGTAACCCTGAACACGCACAACCACTCTACGCCATGCATGGCCGGCGCAACACTGAGCTCCCTAACCGCCCTAAGTGTTATTACACGACCCTTTCGGCAGAGCGGTAAGGGAGCAAGGCAGACCGGGTCGACCCGGTCGCCCTTACTCCCTGAATCCTATTAGACCGCACTGATTCAGGGTCAGGGTCCCTGATTTTAGGGTCGTCTAATAACTGCTTATATACTTCTGTTTGTGGTAGTAAATAAATATTTTTTTATGGCAACATTAGTTCACTATCTGACAGCTACGCAACGATTGCATATCAGTCCGACTGAGACGAAAATAATATTTTTTTTACATATTTTAGTAGTGCAGCCGTGTTGTTTACACCCGTTGGTAATAGTAATCGTATCCGTCCGTCCTCGGAGCGTTGGTGGACGTTGGACGCGATGCCCTGGCGGACGGGCGCAGGCGGTCGGTGAAAGTGTATGGTGTTGTGATTGTGACCGTGATCGCGGCCCGACGGGCGAGTGAGCATGGGCGTGGGCCTGCAGCCGCTGGAGTTCACCGAGTGCCTGGCGGACAGCCCGCAGTTCCGCGAGAACCTGCAGCGGCACGAGAAGGAGCTCGAGCGCACCAGCCAGCAGATCAAACGCCTCATCAAGGAAGTCAAGGATGTCGTGCAGGCGGCCAAGCGTGAGTCTCCTGCCTTCCTCGCGAGTCGCTGCCCTTTCATATTATAATAACCTCCGAATAAATAAATGAAAAAAAAAAAACACAAACGACCAAAACTAAAAAGCGATAAATAACGTAAGTAATTCTATCCTTAATACATAATTATTTAAATATTACAATTATCACTTATTTTTGAAGTCGGTGCCAGCCTCTCGGTACCTAACGTAGACATTAGGTATTATTATGATGCGCGCGGCCGGCAAATCCACATGACAATATAAGTACATTTATTTGTTTGGCTGGCACCGACTTCAAAAATAAGTGATAATTGTAATATTTAAATAATTATGTATTAAGGATAGAATTACTTACGTTATTTATCGCTTTTTAGTTTTGGTCGTTTGTGTTTTTTTTGAAGTCGGTTTAATTTTTTTTTAAAAATAATTTTATTTCTCTATTTTTAGTTGCGTTAATGTGCTTTGACCTTGAATAAAGGCTAATTAATGTCCTTAAGAGTTTTACTTAGGAATGAAAAATTTTGCTTTAAGTCAAGTGAAGACTTTGCGATCTAGAATCAAGCATATCACTTACCAAATCACCTGCCCTATTAGCCCTGCATAAGTACATACTACTACCTAGTTTAATATCGACCAATATCAGTACTGTCCCCTAACTCCTAACCGTTAAGGAGTTCTGTGGCTTCATCATCAGCACCAGATGTTGACGCCCGGAAGCATATACCTGAGTAAAATATGATTACGTAACAAAAACACCATATGAGCATACAATTTTCGGTTGTTGCCCTCAATTTCTCCAGGATCCCATCATCAGATCCTGACTTGGTGATAATGGGACCACCTCGGAAGTGTCCTCTGTCGAACTGTCAAAAAATTTTTGAAATCCATCCATAATTGACGGAAATATCAGTGAACATACATAAAAAAAAAAAAAAATTATACATAGAGACGAATTGAGAACCTCCTCCTTTTTTCGAAGTCGGTTAACAATAGACTCTGAATAGTAAACACCATAAAGCCTATTGCTACTTAATAATACAAAGGCAAAGGTTTTCACAAGCCTGTGGCTACTCACGCAATCTGTACCTACAAACATTATTACGGTCACCGAATGGTAACTATCTGACACCTGAATTTAACTGTTCTTACATCTAGCTTAACTGCTATTTACTAGTGAAGTAAGTAAGGATAGCATCTTAGCCTAATGACATTGAAATAAGATGTAAATTGAGTTATTTGTAACAATACCGGGTATCTCAATATTACAGGTAGTTTTTCTTTTATTTGAGATAGATATTTATTGTGCCAGAAGAAACCACTTGCTTGTAGCTAATGTAGATGTGAGAAACGTAATAAAATCATACTTAGGTAATTATAAGCCAACTAATAATCAGTTTATTTAAACTAGATAGAATTATGGAGCTGGCTTAAATAAGTTAAATGGAGTAAGTATGTTGCTATGTTTCTTTTTTATAATATACTAAGTTTGGTATTGTATAACACTTAAGTTACTGAAATAAAATAGGTAGTAGGAATTCAATATATAATTACTTTTATGAAGTGACACCTATTGATATTGATACCTACACAAGTGTGGGAGGCGTTTGGCTGCCAATGTGTGCTACACCCAGCTCATCAGATTTACACAGACATACCTATATAGCACTCTGTGAGTCAGCAACAAAAGCAAATTGGAGCCAGTTATGGGTCTGTGCTTCAGACCCATAACTGGCTCCAACGGTGACCGACACATTAACAAGTGGCACAGCTCATTAAAACATGCCCTTATCAGCATCTACCTACACACAAACACACTATCTTCATAACTATTATGGGTTTAGGTTTCTTTGTATTACTGATTTCATTTCTTAATGAGTAATGATGAAGAATGAGTTGACTTAATACGAAACTAAGGAAAATATCACAAATAAATATTATGTTTACTGACATTAAGTAGTAAATCTAAGTTAAAATACAGTTGTTTTGGTATCAATTAGGTATTATATATTTATCATAATGGTAGTGCCACAATTAGTTACTGGTTGGCTTCATGTGCTGTTATCTGTACCTAATCAGTCTGAGTGTGACACAACACGTAATCTCACTGCAGCCTAGCTACAATCTTAGATAGTACCCTTCGAACAATTGTCATTGAAAGGAGAATGTTACAAAGATAATAAACTTATGCCATTTACAGTATGAGTATGGACACAACTGACATAATAAACAATCTATTTTCAATGTTATTTTTTTATGTATATAGTCCTATGTGACAAAATGCAATGCAGACAATTTTCATTGGGGGCATTAAGATTTAATATTAATGTCTATTGGCAGGCATTGTGCCTCGTGTGTACTCTCTGTGCCTTCATTGTTGTAGCTGATTCATCAATTGTGTCACACTGGCCTGTGTGCTCCAATCAATGAGGTTGATATTCCTATTATATCTATTACATATTAATTACAACTTGCTATCAAATTATTCTGTGTTGATGTGGTATAGCCAAATATTTAAAGCTGATTTGTACATTGTACTTATATTCAATGTACAATCATATTTTTCAATGTCAAAATTATAGTTTAAATAACTACCCCCATTAAATTAAAATTTCGCTTTTAGCTATCTCCACATGAAATAGATGTTATTTGAATACATACTACACCTAACTCTTTGCTGAAAGTTTGTGCCGATTTAAAAAAAACTTCATCATTCAAGTTGGATGGGCCCTAGTGGAAATGAATAACTGGCATTGTATTTGTGTCAATATGCATTTGCATGCTTCATATGACTATCTTAGCATGGACAAACTAATTCCCTATATAAATATGAAGGCATTCAGTACCACCATGCTATGGCAATGGTGAATTGAACGAGCTTACTAAGTGATGGTGTGACATGCGCAGGGCTGGGCACGGCGCAGCTGGCGCTGGCGGCGAGCATGGAGCAGTTCGAGTTCGCGTGCATCGGCGCGTCCATGACGGAGGACGAGCGCGTCATCAGCCGCTCGCTGCACCACTTCGCCACGCTCATCCGCACCATCGAGGAGGAGCGCGGACGCATGGTAACTACCTTCGTTCATACTTCAAGCCCAGACCCACGACCTCATGACGACCACTTGATTGAGGTTCATTGGTAGTGAGTGCTGCCCTTGACACTGTGGTCGCGGGGTCTAAACCATTGCGCATGAACATGCCTGTTTTTGTAAAGGACTGGGTGTTTTCTATGTATAATATCCTACCCATTTATTTACAAAAAAAGTATATATTTTGAGTTTATTGGTTGTCTAGTACTCCTAGTAGAAAACAAGCTTGAGCTTAATTTGGGACTAGATGGCGCGTTATTTATAAACAAACGTGCAAAGTCGCAACTCAGGCGCGCTTCGTTGTCCATTCATACAATGCTTCTAAAAATTTGTTTGAACATCTGCTACTCGTAACATATCGACAGGCTATTGAGTAAAGCTTTCGTACTTTGACAATGCGCTGTTACGCTCAGCTACGCGCACCCGAACTGGCCGATCCGCGCCCGGAGTAGGTACTTTGTTTAGCTGAATGCTGTCTGTCTCGCGAATAGCACAACTGTTCACTCTATCGACGACCACATCCTAATCTGATCACTTTGAGTTGAGTTTAATAATATTATGTTGATAGATTAGGGTGATGTAAGAGAGATAGAGCGTTTGCCCATGGTGCCAATTAAGGATAAAACCTCGATGTTTGCCCAAAGTGGCAATCAACTGGAGAGACTTATGTCCAGCAGTTGATGATGATGAGATTAAGGTGTATCAAATGAACTCACACTTGCACTTACATCTCGTTAAAATTTTCCGAAGTAAGCGATGCATAATTCGTGCGCTCTGGTTAGTCGCTGTCAATGAAAAGTAAAAACTCGCTATAGGTTCTATAGGCCAGTAGGCACTACAATAGCGTCCGCTTGACAACTCTTGTAGTTTGTTAAGTGACCAATTACCTACTTACGGATGTCAGCTAAGTACGTTCGCGTTACAGGTTCGTGAGCGACTTTAAGACGTGCATATTTGTTGGTCTACAGCTTAATGTGTTTTTAGCTTAGTAGCGTCCCACTAGAAGTTTAGTTTATTTTGACCAGCGCCGCGCGGAGCTTCCATTGTGGGTACGATGAGCATGCCCACGGCTCTACTTGACTTGTGACGTCATCATAAATAAAAAACAAACAACGAATCAAAATAAACAACAAATGCCTGATCGCATTTGACATAATATTATGCTCTTGATTTGTTTGAGGCGCTACCGGCCTTCCCGCACTACCTACACAAATGTACTAAAAGCTGTCGAAATCTCTCCTAATCCTAATCACCGATCCAATCTCAGCAGAATAAATTTTGATCCCACACAATGAAATATAATGTAGGAGTTTACTGCAAAAAAGGATTTCCGAAACTGTTAGAAAGTTCTCTCAAGCCATTTTGTCTCTGCTCGAGAGTGCTGTTTTCTGTGTTCTGATTTAGAACTTCTGAATCATTGCAACTTTTTATTTAATGACTTCTATTTCCATTCGAAAGGTTATACTTGTGACTTCCAGTAGGTGCGTTTGGTACGTTTATAAATCCATGTTGCATCACCTTGCTTGAAAACTAAAAATATAGGTAGGTATTAGGTATCGCAGTTTACTAATTTGTTTATTTAGACTGTGCCTTCACGACTCTAAATGCTATGTACACTACAAATGTGTATGCAGTCGATAAGGCCGCATCGGCGGTGTGTCACGAATTGAGACCATTTTAGTTCTTTGTGTGTCTAGTTTGGATGAGTCCTATTCCTCCTATGGGACAACAAACTTGCGTCGCTTTACGCAGACATGTGTGCCGGCGTTTCCGCCCTTAACAGGTGTACGTACTTTGATACAACAGTTGCGTCACATAAGCGTTTCCGAGCTTTGCGAATAAAAAACATCTCTGCTCCAGGTGCTTTTAAACTCGCACACAATGCCTCGTACTCTGCTTTCATCCCTGTTTGGCGTTCTTAGGGATTGATATGACGTAAAGGGACGATGAAATTTTACTTGATTCAGTTTTATTTCAGTAAATTTTATAACTATGTAGTTAACTAAATTGTGCTATTATAAAATGTGTCGTGTGTTTTTTCACAGCAAATTCTCTTATGTTTCCTGTCCTTTTCTAGAGTCTAGTCTATCTTTAAAGCAAAATCAATTCAAATCGAAGTGAACCAATAAGGCACCATATAAATAAATTAATCGTATTGTGGCAACGCAATTATTTTCGATTCCGATACGCAGTGGAAGGCTGCGTGTGGGCGCGACGAATGGCTACTCGCGAGCGAATCGTCGGGACAACACAACGCCATTTGAACTGCGTGACCGCCCATCAAACACACAAAGTACATTAAGTACACCGTACTCGACAGTGTACCTATCTACATACAATCATATAGTTCATACGACGGAAAATTTACGAAGTTTTTGTTTGCAGTCTAAGTTCATTACGCTCGTACTCGTAGTATGATCGTAACGCTTAACTACGTTATCTTAGTGATGTTTGTTTTCTTTTTAGACAGGCTATCACCTGTTATGCTGTAGAACCAAATACGTATCATTTCTTGGACGCGTGACGTCAACAGAAACCTATTATGTACTTCACATGTACGTCAACCGAGAATAAGCCGAGATGTGTGTCATCCAACGTAGGTAGCTTAATGTGTTCCGGTATCTAGCGACATGTATCGCTAAACCCGCGAGGCATTTTGTTACTTATCATGACCCTAGTTAGTTAGTTATGGACTCTTAAGACTCGACGTTGTCGCCGCCACCAGCCCTGAACAAATAACGCCGTCATCGAACCTGGCAAGTGTTTTTCACTCAATGGATTGATGCGAATTTGGTTCTAAATACGACTCTCGCTAAATGTTTATATTCACGCGAGTTGCCCCACTTCGAGGAAAGTTTGTTCATTTGCATAGTCTTCCAAGAATTAACAGACGTAGTGGATCTGCTATAATAATGTTAACAGTTTGCCTATTTAGCTTTCTGATCATTCAACAGACAGAGTTCTTCGGCCCTTTCACACATAGTAAATCATGTAATACATTTACATGGTCGTATGCTCATAACATTAATTTGCCTTATGGGTCGCTTGTTAAGTGTGTACCTATTCGGTGTCGTCGCGTCGTGACAGCGCTCGGTCGGCGGACGCTCCCGCGGCCGCAGGCGGGCGGGGCGCGACCCTTCGCAACACTTTCCCGTGTCCACTAACGGGCAGCACTTTTACTGGCGACGTCGATCCCGCCCGACACCACGCCGCATCAGCGCCGCCTCGGAATATTAATGAGGCGCGTGGATTTAATTACTCGTTGTATAAACACGTTGTAACGGTGAGTCGGCGCGGCTCGCCGGGACGGACCTTGAATGTCAATGCAGATATCGCGTGTCCAGCTACGGTCCGCCACCCAATAAACGAAACGACGGACTCGGAATAGTAAACACCGAAGCCTATCGCAACCTAATAAATGTTGTCGGGCGGGTCGAGTCGGCGATCGCACGAGATATTAAAATGATCGCGGACGGTTACGTCACGTGTCCGAGTTGTAAATACGGCGTATCGTGGGATCAACGCCTCGCGGGCCGCGCCGGAACCTGTTCGGGGACGCGCGCCGCTCCCGACGGGCCGCGGAGGAGGCTGTCTGCCGAGCGCCGATGCGATGCCCCGCTCATTAGCGCGTTACCTAACGCCCGCTTTGCATATCGGACCCCACCCGTGCCCGACGACTCGTACTAGGAAGTTAATAAACTAATTAAGCATTCATATTTGCATTTCATGATTTCTACTTTGCTTTGCTTTCCCTGGTGTCCGACCGTCCGTGTATAGGCACGTGTGGGCCGCCGGCGCGGCTGCACACCGACCCTAATGCCGTCACCGCTCGCCGCCCGATTACGATGCGCGATTGCCATTTACATAATTTGTATGACATCGATATTAGTTTTTTCATCGACTGCAGTGCAGTCCGCGTGGGTTTCGGCAACTATAAGTTCAAAACATTAAGAATCGCTGCTGACTTAGATGAACTGTCTCGCGGCACTCGACGGTACACGGTACCTCGCTAGTAAACGTGGTCTATTTGCGAGTAGGTTTGTTTACGTCGCGCGTCGGCGTCGGCGGCGATACGGCGACCCTGCGCCCGCGCTGACGAAACAATGAAAAAACACGTGCGGGCGTTACGTGGCGCGATTAGTTTGCAGCGAGATTGGATTGAGCATAAAAATGAGTTTTCGATTGCGACTTATTTGACACCAATTATATTATATTTAGTATTTGTAACTGTTGTGATAAAGAAACCGACAACTTTTCAAAATGCGAATATAGCCTATGACGGAATACAAACCAACATGACTGGCAACTGACAAGTGATTGATTTGGTTACTTGTCCGTTGGCGCAACGTCTTGGGCCCATCTTTCCATTACGCTAGACGACGGGAGGCCTATAAAAGAAAGTCCTTTGTTTTTGACCGTGGTCTATAATTTTGTCTTATTAAATAGTTAACTCTTCTTTGTTTCAAAGACACCGATCCTCCGATTCTGGCTCTGAAAGCTTTATGTTATTCATTACATGCTTCAAATGAAAGTATACGTAGGTTTACCTAGTCAATGTAGTAGAAGTATTAATAGGAAATCTAGATTAAAAGGCTTCGGACCATTTTATTGCCTGATAGCAAACAAATTTTACTCTCAATGTTCGTGCATTATATTTTATTAGTTCCTGTTTAGCTGTGTTTTCTATTTATGCAAACACGTTAAATGGATAAGACCGTCAACATCATTACCCACGCGCCCTCCAGAAAATGCCACAAAGGACAGAGTAGAATAGCACAGAAATATGTTAATAAAGAGAAATATTATGTAAAATCGATCTCAATGAAAGTGGCGAACAATGCGAGAGGCCTATGTCCAGCAGTAGACTGTGAGAGGCGGATGATGATGAATATTATGTAAATAGTTGGTAATAACGTGTTGGTCCTTCGAGCCGGACGGCAGTAACGAGTGGTTGTGTTGCAGCTGGGCCGCGCGCAGGACCAGATCATCAACCCGCTGGAGAAGTTCCGCAAGGAGCACATCGGCGCCGTCAAGGTACGTGATCCTATGATACCTACTCCTACGCTCCTCCTATGGTAGATCCATTTGTTGGGGTCATCCATAAATTACGTCACACGAATTTAATGACTTTTTGTCACCTCCCCCTTCGGGTCCCTTTTGTGGGACTCGGTTCTTCCTTGGATGTCACAATTCATTCACCCCCTCGTTAAGTGTGACGTGATTTATGAATGACCCCAATGGACGGAACCCCGTAGCTCCTACAACAAGCGTGATATGTCATCACCGTGATATCATATCTGCTACCATAAATTCACACACCTGATGATTACTTTGTAGCCGCCATATCAAATATTGACTTTGAGCAGGTGTTTCACCGGCCAGTATTAAGTTCTCATCGGGTCTATTTAAATGCCTAAGTACCGCAGATGTAAGCATGTTTAAGTAGTCACAATGAGAAAATAGCGCTTACAATATGGAGTCAAAACTGTTAACGGCATGACCTACAAAAGTGAAAATGAACAATTTAGTTTTTTTGTGTCGGTCTGTCTAGACAGGACACCTCATAGTTGATTGCTCATTGGCAATATGAGATCACTGCTTATTAGGCTCGCCTAGGAGTCGCCTGTCGCGGCCTGCGCTGTAAGTAAGGCTCTCGACGAAGCGCGACTGGCCCAGGGTTGCCAGATATACGCATTGAATTTCCGGAATACATTTTACTAAGATGATTACGTTTTTTCGGATCGTCCACCGCCAAACAAAACAGCTTATAAATATGTACTTAATTAAGCTACCGTTTTATGCGGCAGTGATAAATCGGCTGGACGCATGTATCAATCAATGTACCAGCTGCCTGGGCACCACCCTGCCTGGCATACACCCTGGGCGCCACCCTGCCTGGCATACACCCTGGGCGGTATCTAGGATGTATAAGACAATTTTTTAAGTGATAGCACAGCATACTCGCTTCCTCTGGCCTGATGGGAAGCGTGAGAAAAGACAAGCTTACCATTACCCATCACGGTCTGTAAGATACAAAGCTAGATAGATCTAGCTAGGATTGATAGATAGCTCTGGTCAGGATAGATAGCTAGCACTGACCAGGATAGATAGCTAGCTCTTTGTAGGATACACTGCTTAATCTCAAAATAACACCGACGTCATTTCACTTTTGTTTCATCATAAAGTCACAATGCTACAACCGTCTGGGACACTGAAATATCAAAAAGCCCCTTTGTCGACTCTTACGACACCCACGGGAAGTGATGGTGTTGTGATGTGTATCCGGGTGTTCCCGGCCCGGCAGCCCTGCTCCCGGTGCGCCCGTGCCGGCGGCGCGCGGTAGCCGCATTCGTTAAGCGGCTAATTCGCTCGCTGCTGTATTGCCTCACGTACCCCGGCTTACGGCATTAATGCAGATTGGAGGGGACTAGACGAGCCAAATGCATGGCGGATGTTGTCTCGGCCATTTTTGTAAATGCTGCCAGACATGTACTCGGAGCTCAAATTTTACCTTACTGATACAGCTACATACTCGTATGATAGGAATACACTCGCGACGAGCCTCGTGTACCGCGATTTCACTTATCCATAGGGCTGAATGCGTTAATGCCATCGACTGGTCGAATGGGGGGCATCGTCAAGTTATCTATACTTTTTCGTAATGCCCTAAGCTAAGAGATATATGCTTAGAATACTAAATCTATAGAGATATATAGGCGTCGTCTTGAACGAACCTCTCAGGGCTAGTAGCCGAGGAAGATATCATCATAAAAGTGTTATCCTGGGATTCGACCACACATTGTGTAAGGAAGCGTGCTCCTAACTAAAGTGAGGCCCGTAGGGTTAATTCTTGATAGAGTTCATTATTTAGAAAAGGGACAATCGCATTATACCTACATATAAACAAATCATAATTCGGGTCAATGATGTAGAGTGTCAATTAATAAACTAAATATTTACTAAGTCAAAACACCAATTTAGTTCGTAAACAGAAGTTGTTGTTCGGGCGTTGCCAACGGCCGACCGATACCGATAAGAGCGGAAACGCAAACAATTATATATAAAGTGACTGTCCGTAATTAGAACACAGTCATTTGGCCAGGGCGGGGCACGGGCCTCCTCCGAAGTGCCCTACTACCGGAGTGGCGGGCCCCAACAAAATATGTACCTAATTTTAACATTGGCGACTGTGTTATGTATTTCCATAAATACCGTGAATCTTACAAAATGTGGGATTTGAACCACAACCCCGAGGAAGGATCATTACCACATGTCACGTCTGACTGGCTCGTGGGCTCATTTGGTAGTGACCTCTGCCCTCTGAGCCAAGGGTCGTGGGTTCGATTCCCGCACAGTACAAACATTTGTGTTCATGAACATGTCAGTTTGTATTGGTCTGGGTGTTTTCTATGTATAATATGTATTTATTTACAAAAAAAATGTAAGTTTATCAGTTGTCTAGTACCCATAGTACAAGCTTCGGCTTAGTTTAGGGCTAGGTGGCGCTGTGTGACCCAGCGTGGCATGTCTTGGGTTATTTATTTAAAGTCCAGAGGTAGACATGCAAAGTACTCTGGTTTTGATTTCTAAAACGTAAAGGCAACCAAAATAAAATACACCTCATCCTAGACATTGTATTAAGGGCAACTAGACTTTTGATGACATGATACTGCTATGTGTGTGTTTACTATGTAAATTCAGATAAATAAGAGCAAGAGCCAGGTCCAACACCTTGCTGTTGCTCTGTGGGCGCTCGCTTTGAGTCGAGTGTTGCCCTGTCCACCGTACGCAGAGCCGCGCCCCGCCCACGCGGCGGGCCCCGCGCGACCCGCGTCGCTCGGTCCCCGGCCGCGGCCGCCGCAAACCACTACTTCTTCGGCTCAGACTCCATTACCGCGCCGAGTCGACTTTCTAAATAATAAAACCTCGCATTAGCTGCTCAGACGTCTCTAGACCGGTATCTTAGATGTTATGCCGACATATTTTATTTTCCACAACTTTTCCACTTTTATTACCTGGTGTTTATATTATTAATTTGCCTTTCCACATTATTAATTAAATGATAATTAATAAACTGAAGAACTCGTCGATTACATACATATACTCTCTACTTTCAAATCGTTTTTATGTTTTACGAAGCTGCTAAACTTCAGAAAGTCGTAGGATAATGATAAAAGTTAATGCAACCTTTTGAGCCTTATCACTCGTACAAGCATTGACATACTGTTGCGGACAGTCAAGCACATAAGACATTATTTATTATAGCCCACTACACAAATGAATATGCGCGCGCGCACACAGATAGAATCCGATTCAGTAAAGCGTACAGTTGGCTACGAAAGGATCTATAAGAACCACCTGTTTTCTGATACGAGGCCTGACTTTTTGGCTTGATCAGACCTTCGTTTCGCGGCTTAGATCCTACCTTTGCGACTAGTATTTTTGTGGTGGACACATCGCTGCCAGCCAGAGGCAATCCGCAGATCGTGTGCGCCGGTGTCGCACGGCTTCTCGCGTGCGGAAACTGCGGTATTCACTAATTAGGAAAAGTTTAGCATTCGTCCACCCGCGCCCGCGGTCGGCGCCCCACCACTCATTAAATAACTAATAACTATTTTATTTCTCGCGTTTTCTTCTATTCACGCACCACTTGGATTTAGACTAGTTTTTCTTTCGTCGAAGAAACTCTCGATATTGTGCGTGTTTATATACCTAAATGGTAATGCGCAATTAAAGGAGTGAATTGCATTTTAAAATTTATATTTCAACACAGATTTCTTCAACTGAATAATTTTTGTTAAAATTAACAAAAGAAGAACGAATTCTATGAATAGGTGGCATAAAATGATGAAGCGAAATGAATTCATCAGTTTTATTAGCAGTCCTGCTTCGATACTTAAAAAGAATGCCTCCGTTGATAAGATAAGCGCGCGTTTACCACGCGACAGGCATCGGCGGCCTTGCCCGCGCGGTGTGCGCCCGCGCGTCTGTGCGATTGGGCTGAACGCGACAGTGCCACCACACAAGAACAAGCCACGAGAACTACGACTAAACGCACTAATCGTATTTACTTGCCATACTATTCATGTCCGTATGTTTTTCAAACAAAATCCTTACAATCGCTTCGATCCTTGATACATAAGGGCATAACTTTATTTCTTGTAGCGTTTCATCTGTTTTATGTAACCAATGATAGGAAAATCTGACAGCCTCAGCTCAGTAGGGCGACCGACTATTGGTCATGATCACGCCATATATGGGCTGAGACCCTAGCTATCTGTTCTACCGACCGCGACTTGCGTAACAAAAAGCGTCCATTCAAAGCTCAAACCTTATGGAAAGCATACGTATAATATAGGTTACATTAGGCTTTCAAATGGAAAATAGGCCCCGTAGTTTTGGAGCCCAATCATTATAAACAAACATCTCCTCTTCATAATTAGTAAAAGGATAATAATTATTATAGCAAACATGAGTGTTATCAAAATACCATACTTATTATCATAAAGGTACTCTTTTCTAAACGATGATGGCCAGGGCGGCCTGTCATCATCACCGGACTGTTGGGGCAGCGGAAGGCTCTCACCCCTAATTGATGGCAGCAACGGAGTCCCTTAATATCAATTACGAATTCTTATCACACTATTGTTGATTACAAGGAACAATAATTCTTGTTGTACAACAGCGGCACGAGGCGTAACGTTGTCCTCAATGTCTCTAGTAGATTATATGTTAAGTATGTGTGCAACTCATTAGCTACACACCGACCAGTGTTTACTGATCCCTCGGCCCTAACAAGTATAATACATTCACAGTACACAATAATGCAATGTAATTATTCTAGAGTTCAAATAACTCCGTTAAAGGAAATGAATGTAGAGCCGGAAAACAGCTCAGAGCAGCGCATGTGCGCACGATTCTTTTATTTCGTTGTACCGCCAGAAAGGGGCGATTGGCCGAGACTTCTAATTCGGGTTCTATATGTATTGCATCCGTCTACTATACCACCAAAACATTTCTTGTTGCACCAACAGAGCGTCTATTGACATCATAGTCTCATGTGAACAATTGCAACTGTGTTCTTACGAAGTGCATTTCCTAATTTCCTTGCAAAGTTATTCAATAGGAACGTTTACTGCAATGTGCAACGAGCGCCAGATGGCGGGCGACACAAGTCAAATGTATAGGTACCTACTTAAGTGTGCTGCGGCAGGTACTTGCACGAATTATCTAATCACAAATGAAGGTCGTTTGACGTAGACGGAGTGATGCCTGTGTGCACCAAAGTCGCAGGTCCCAGAAGTCGGCCGCGCTCGCTTTGAGCGCTGCCTCAATACGTGCATGTGCCGGCGAGGTCGTTATAACAAACGACCGTCCACTTAGCACGTAGTGTTTTGTGGAGCAGCTATTTGTGTTGTCGCTGCAACGACAGGCGCCAGCGTAAGGGCTAGGCCACGTGGACGCGAATTTTTTATTTTTTTTATTTTTTATAGTGGCTCGACATAATGGCTTCCCTACGCTTGATGGAAAGCGAGAGAGATGCCCAAGTCGCTGTGACAACGGGCAGGTAACTGGTCAGTTACCTGTCAGTTGCCGCCGCCATGCCGGCCCAACCCCAACCCCCCACGAGCTCCGGAAACCCTACTCACCGGCAGAAACACGACCCAGAGGTCATTTGACTGCGGTATTCTATAGGGTGGAGGTCCTTCCCCGGACGGGCGGCTCAATTCCAGCGAAGAGTCGCTATGCCCTACCTCTCTCAGTCTCAGAATTGCAAATACGAGTATTCTTTTCATTATTCGCCACGCCGTCAAATAATTTTTCCGGGTAAGCGCGGAGAGGGATGGAAATAAAATTCGCACTTCGTTCGCGCGTATCGCGCGGCTTGGCCGTAAGACACTATGACGTGACGCTGCGACTATCGCTCGCAGGCGTCAAGGGCGCCGCTCGCCAAACCAATATTTTTATATAACTTGCTACCTGTTTACTTAATCGACATTAACAATAATTAATATCCGCTAGCAGAGCTGGCATGTTCGCTAGGCAGAGTCACGGTAAGACAATATTACCATGGCAGTGTCTCTGGTTCGAATTTCACCCAAACATTTATTAGGAACATTTAGTAGAATTAAAGATGACCTTGTTCTATGTCTGGAAATATTTAAGTATATTAACAATAACTCTCATGAGGTTACGTAAAGCATATAACACATACTCGTGACAAGTGCAATTTTATGTATCCTTGCGGTACGAGTTAACATGGTACGAAGTCCGAACTTTTACGTCCGCATACTACCGTAGTTTCGTCGGTGTACCTTTTGGAATCGTTGGAGGTTGGTATCACTTTCGGACGTTATTGATTATTTGAGGCTTTATCATCATCACCATCATCAGCCTATTGCAGTCCACTGCTGGACATAGGCCTCTCCAGTTGCTCGAGGCTTTAATTAGTTGTTAATTGTGTCATCATAAGGATAACTAATACCAATATGTACGCGTGATCACGAGTGGCTGCCCAGTGCCCGTGCTGGCGCGGCCGCCGCGCTCCGCCGGGCCGGTGTTGTTTACTTGGCGGGTCGTGAAAAATGGCCGGCCGTCTAGCGTTCTGTTTAGTTTGCCGAATTCCTATGAACGCCGTAAACGTTACCTGATGGCCCATCGATAAACAAATGGAAAAATACATTAGCTACTTATAAATTAGGTTATCGTTATACGCTAGGTATTTGCCAGTGTACATAGAGCGAAATCCGAAGCTCTATCGAGTCGTCAGAAGGAACAAAGGTCGGATCCAACCCATGTTCACCTTCTCCATTTAAGGATTGTAAACTACATAATATGCTAATGGCATAACTATTCCTATTGCAGGAGGGGAAGAAGAAATTCGACAAGAAGACTGCGAAATTCTGCCAGACACAGGAGCGCACGCTCTCGCTGTCGACTAAGAAACAAGACAATGTCTTCCAAGAGGTGAGGTGCTTTGTCTGAAGGTGGACGGCGACGAGCCAGTCGCGCGCCGCTCCGAGTGCTGGCCTCGAGTCGCGTCGCATGCTAGAGTTACTTTATATTTAAGATAATGTAATGCATTTATTCGTGTGAGTGACCTTTTACTGCTGGGTCAAACTTATACATTTTTTTTCTTAAACTATTGTAGACTATTGATTTTATGATTAACCTAGTCCTTGACTGTGTCCTATCGCCTATACCATGCTCTGAAGAGTTGTTTTCCCTTGTCCCACCTTCCCTCTTCCGCTACAGAACCACACGCGCTGGCCTCAGTTGTCATAGTTTAACCGTAGAAAATATTCCTTCGCGTACACAAAAGTTTCGTTATTAGTAGTTCGCTAGTAGTAAACACCATTTCATCCTTCTTTTGATATATATCCTTTAAACGGGGCGTGAAAAATCATGTTATGGGCCGGTATGGCGGTGGCAAGGTTTTATTGGGCAAGGCTTTCAAGTAACATAACATGCCCCGTGTTCCAGGCGGACGCGGCGATGGACATGGCGGAGCGCGACTTCTGCCAGGCGTCGCTGGAGTACGTGTTCCAGCTGCAGGCCGTGCAGGAGCGCAAGAAGTTCGAGCTGGTGGAGACGCTGCTGGGCTTCGTGTTCGGCTGGTGGACCTTCCACCACACGGCGCACGACGTGCACGCCGACGCCGAGCCGCGCGTGCGCGACCTGCAGCTGCGCATACAGCGGGTGAGCGCGGCGCACTCGCAGCGAACACCGCGAGATCCCCCGAAGGACCTACGTTCCTCTGCTACGACGAACCTCTTCCTCTGGACGAGCAGGGACCATCCCCGCCGCGGTCCCTCTTTTGTTCCGGGACGCGGGGGTCGACTCGTATTAAGCCCCACCCGGCACGACAAGCCGAAGACCCCATTGGGAGGGCCCGCATGCCCCGTGACCTGCAGCAACCACACGCGCCAGCGGCGGTAAACACGGCAGCAAACTAGTGTAGTTTGTCTTTCTTCTTGTTCCGATCCACTTAAATAGCAAGTCCAGATGCAGGTTTAGTAAGTACAGGCGTTTGGGTTAGGTTAGGTTAGCACTTGCCCTCCCCGGATCAGGAGTGCCGGCCGCTTGACATCTGCGGGTGGCCAGGTCAGGCAGGGATGCGGCGCTATGCTTCGGCACTACCGGAGTCACTGCGACTTGCTGCCCACTGGCGACACAGGCTGTATGCTCTCCCATTTTGGGTGGTATGAGTCCCACACACACACACACTTTCCCGGAGGCGACGTGGATTTCTCCTCAAAAAAAATGTAACACCAACTACGTGAACAGTGCAATGCTTCTGAGGATTCCTGTATGTTCTGGCCATGCAGTGACTTATAATTTGTTTCCTCATAAAAGATAATAACGCTAGCTTAGTAAATAGATTAAACCCCAATCAATAATATTACGTCAATCGTGACGTCCAATTGTAATAAACATTTTTTATTAAGAGTACCCGATCTATCATCGCCAAGCCTACCAAGCAATAAGCCTTGCCCAATGACCTTGATAATAAAAATTTGATTGAAGACTTGCACGTCTTTTTTGTATTTGTGTACATAAATGACGATGACTTGAGAAAGATCATATAAAATAATTACAATAAAAATTCTTTATTTCCTCCAAAAACATTGCACGAAAGAACTTATTCTAGGTTCATGATAGATACAGATTGGCCAGGATCGGGATGGTTGGCATACTCTGGGGGAGGCCTGCGTCCAGCAGTGGATCCGATCGGATAATCGATTGATTGTGTACTATTGTAGTGATTTGTGTAGTGAGTAATGGATCAGTGACAGCTGGGTGTGTTGGACGCAGGTGCCGCGCCGCGCCCCGCCGCCCGATAAGGTTCACACTGGCTTTGCTGCGGTAACGCGTTCACACCAGAGTTGCCTTTTAATCCCTTTGATATTTGTCAACTTTTAATAATAATACATCTTTAACTATTTCATTTATCATCACAGTAAGCCATTTTATCATTGTCCTATTAAAGTAAACCTAGTGCCCAGCATCCGAATTGAGTGAGCGATTTCCAGATTTACTGCGCCCTGCGTGTTATTTTTATAATTTTAACCTGTTTAAGTATTTAGAACTCATGTTTGTACATATTTTATATAAATTAGAATAGGTAATTGATCGTCGTAATCGCAGTTGTATTATTCTGTTGAAACTAGTCGAATATTATGTAAATCTATCTCTGGTATATCATATACCCTCTTATTACAGATTGCCTCAAAATTGGGTTGAAATATATGACTATTAAGATTACATTTTATTCGACAAGTCATGTTTAACGATTGCATAGGTAGCTTGTAGACTGAGATTCCCGTAAATTGGTTAGTTTCCTTTTAATAGATTTTAATTGATGACAGTTCCGGTCTCGCACTCTAGCTGTAGCTGTTAGTAAGATAGACAATAATCCGTTTGAGTGCGTGTGCGCATGGTGTGAGCCACGAGTCCGTGTCTGTGCGGCGCGGGGCACGCGCCAGGTGTCGGGAGCGTCGCAGGCGTCGCCGACACGAAGCTACTCGGTTACCACACAGCTACTCGAGGTGTTGCCCATTAGACTTTTCTCACCAAGCCATATACAAAGCCATAGAAAAGATTTATGAACAATCAATACTCAGTAAATAAATCATTAGCTGTTAAGAGTCGTGACGTTCCCGAAACTTCGGTAACGTATTTAGCAGCCGTCAGCCTCAAAGTATTAGGTTTGCCAGGTCCCGCTGTTTTGCCCGACTATGGACTAGCAAATAGAATATTGCTCGCTTACAAAGCAGACATGGCCGTTACTGGAACGCGCATCAAATAGGGTTCTTCCTCGAAAAAGATCAGGTGATAAAAATGCTTCGCTGTTGCCTCTAGCAGCCTCGTTTGCGTCAGTCCGCTTAGTGGGCAGTTAGGGCCCGTACAGATTACACTCGTGTGGTTTGTAAGTACTTACGTATTTAATAAACATCTGCTAGAAGCGAATTTTCTTTAGTACCTACCTACAGATTGAAATAGTTCCTTGGGTATCATCTATTATGGTGATATTACCCATAGACGAACAGACGAATCTTGCACAGAGAAACGCTTCTAATAGATGTCGATTGATACGGGCGTGTGACTAGAGCATGCGGTGTGCGAGCGTGGCGTGGCGTGTTGTGTTGTGGCGTGGTGTGGTGTGTCGGACTAACGCGCGGCCGCTTGCAGACGCGGAGCAACTTCGAGGAGACCAGCAAGCAGACCGAGTCGCTCATGAAGAAGATGATGGAGGTGCGACAGATGGTGAGTGCCGCACACTTGACTGCACTCTTGTGGTGACGTGTGTTCCATTAACCACATAGCTTTAAGGGTGATTCCATGTATCTTCTTTTATTTATTTCTTGAACATTCAGGACATAATTTTAGAGACAGCACATTTACTAGAAATAACAATACGTAGATGGTTATAGTACACTCATTCTTATCGTTAAGGCCAAGGGCCGTGTCCCACGGAGACTACCCGTATTTTGCAGATTGCCTTTTAGTAGTATACGTGGTGTAATGCCAACGTTCACACAGACATCCCGTTTTGCCTTTCCCGTCCCGCAAATAACAGATCCGTTCGAATTTGTATTACGGTTTCGTTATTAAACTGGGCCAGTAAAAACAGGATCCACAAGTGCTGTTTAAAAGAAGTGTTCCCCCTAGCAATTCCTGCGAACATAATTGCTAGACGGGGACCTCCTGACATCACCCTGCAAAATACGGGATACTGCCGTTTAAACACACACTTGCTTTCTGCGAGGTCCAATAATGTAGTAATTCCGCAGAACTAAGAAAGTAACCTTAGATCATCATCAGCCCCCAGTAGCACTAGCTTTACAAAATTTGAATATCCTGGGGGTTGTCCAAGATTTAATATGCGATGACTACTTGCAGAACAAAGAGGAGGAAGGAGGTGACTACGGCGGCGGGGTGTCCCGCGCCGGATATCTGTTCCTACTGGAGAAGAGTACGTATCCTTGTGTTCATTAAGACCATCATGTGTTCGCTTAAAGTGTTCGCACACTACACCAACTCAACGCCAACCCTTCCAACTAGAACTATCGATTCAGTATCAACGCGTCGGTCACCAGTCCAGTGGACAATTGGTATCTATAAGTGGGCAATGCGTTGTCAGTGAGTGGGGACTATGTTTTCACTGTGTCGTGCAACATACACTGAAGGAAGAAAGAGGAGAGACGTTACCACGAGTCGTTTACTCTCAAACTACAATTTGACAAATTCACTCTTGAGTAATACAACATAAAACTTACATTTCAATGGCATATAGCCATATCGATCAGTTAGCTAAAGCTGGCGCATTCAAGCATTTACACCAGTGTCGGTGAATAAGCGCGCGGTGATGTCTTACTGCAAGCGCATCATGAAAAGTCTGCCTGTCTCTCTCGCGCGCAGTCTAGCTTATGAGTGTGAAGGGGACAGTTATAGTTTTACTTTTGCTACTGTATAGTGAAATGTGCATAAGTATGAAAACTGTGAGAGTAGCTTTAGTTAATTGATCTGTACTGTGAGTTGAGTTGGGGTGGAGTTGGCGTCGAGTCGGTGTTTAGAGGCGTGCGCTGACTCTTTGTGTCTTATGCCCGCAGAGGCGTTCGGCACGGCGTGGAGCAAGCAGTACTGCACGTACGAGCGCAGCTCGCGCACGCTGTCGCTCACGCCCTACAACCAGATCAACGTCAAAACGGTACGTCACACAACCATTACACAATAAGTGTCATTTTGACTCATATTTTTTGTCTATTTCTGATTAAATTTCATTTTATGGCCGGTTTTTTAGCACTACACAGCAACCTAAACGATTAATGATAAGGTTGCTGTGTAATGCTAATGAAACTTGTGATATATTTGGTGGATTTTTGCGAAAAAAGCGAAATGTTTAAATTCAAACATTACAAATGTGTAGAAAGTAGTGCATTCGATGATAAAGTTTTGCATAATAGGGAATATGCATGACTTTTTTTTATGGATTTATTGAGATCTTTTGTCTTCCAGATACATAAATATCGAAGAATTTTTAAACTATCTTTTCTATTAAGCGAGTTATAAAGCGTTAAAGTTATTGATTAGACAGAGAGATCCGATGCGGTAGTTGACGTCACGTACCGTGAGCGCCGTACTAACTCCATAGAAAAATCTGTTTCGCGAGAGAGAGACGGATATATTCACTTTCAATGACTGTATCTCGCCCATTTTTCAACCAATTTTGATTTTGTTTTCACTGTTCGTAGTAGATTTTAATCTATTTTACGATAAATTAGTAAATACCTGAAACTATTTTTCATGCATATTCCCTATTCCATACACAGCCTCTATTCGTTGTGATAGTTCATAATAAGTAACTCGATTGACTAGCCTGTTAAATATCCAGGGATTATTCCTATGTAACAAACATATGTTATGTGTGTACAAGATAATAAATTTGTCATGTACTTAACCTACAAGATGATAAATTGGTTATGTACATAATGTACGTTACAAACACAGTTTGAGAAGTTTTGTCCCGGGTGGGAACCGACCCTACTCGTGTTACGGATGGGTACTCGAGTCGGCATGAGGTGTATGAGGTGTGTAGACCGGTGGTGTTGCAGGGCGGCGGCGGCGAGTGCGTGTGCGTGTGCGGCGGCCGCGGCTGCGCGGAGCCCGTGGAGCGCCGCTTCTGCTGGGAGGCCGTGCCCGCCGACCGCGAGCGGCCGCCGCTCACGCTGCAGGCGAGTCTTGCCCACTGCTCTTTACTTACCTGCCCTATGTGACTCTTTGCATTACTCCCCCTTAAGTTTTACTTTGCCATAACACAGTCTTCGACTAGCAGAGGGAGGTGTAGAATAGCATTTTGTATACAGTCAAACTTGTACAGTAAGTTTAATTTGTAAAGTTGTACGCCAATATAGGCGCGAAGCGGACTGAACTTGTAAAGCCAAAAGAAGTCTCCGATTAGACGAGATCGGGGTACTGTACGCGAGATTCTCTCGATTCCACTCCCATAAACGTCTCTGTGTGAAGGTCATCCTAAAAAGAATAATACCAAAGATAGTGTCCAACCTACCCACATAACATTCGCTTTGACCCTAAGAGAGGTAGGGCATAGCGAATCTTCGCTCGAATTGAGCCGCCCGTCCGGGGAAGGACCTCCACCCTATAGAATACCGCAGTCAAATGACCTCTGGGTCGTGTTTCTGCCGGTGAGTAGGGTTTCCGGAGCTCGTGGGGGGTTAGGGTTGGGCCGGCATGGCGGTGGCAACTGACAGGTAACTGACCAGTTACTTGCCCGTTGTCACAGCGACTTGGGCTTCTCTTTCGCTTTCCGTCAGGCGTAGGGAAGCCATTATGTCGAGCCACTATAAAAAAAAAACCCTTTAGGTGCATGACGCACTTTGTAGGAAGTGAAGATTTGCATGTAGTGAAGTGTAGGCCAAATGGTTGCGTGCAATATCCGCGCCCAAGATTCTGCCAGTATACTTGGACGGTCGGTATGGGCACGACGAAGGTGGGTGGGGTATGTGCGCCGGCTGTGCTGTGTTGACGCGAGGCGTGCGCAGGCGCTGTCGGAGCGCGACCGGCTGCTGTGGCTGCGCGCGCTGGACTCGCCGCCGCCCACGCCGCACGCGCCCGCGTCCGCCCCCGCCGCCACTCTACCGCCCGCGCCCGACGACGGCGCGTGCGTGCTGGACGACGCCGGCTTCGCCTTCGTGCGCCGCCTCATCGGCACGCTGGAGGCGCGCGGCCTGGAGGAGCAGGGTGAGTGACACCAACACAGCGCCCGACGACGGCGCGTGCGTGCTGGACGACGCCGGCTTCGCCTTCGTGCGCCGCCTCATCGGCACGCTGGAGGCGCGCGGCCTGGAGGAGCAGGGTGAGTGACACCAACACAGCGCCCGACGACGGCGCGTGCGTGCTGGACGACGCCGGCTTCGCCTTCGTGCGCCGCCTCATCGGCACGCTGGAGGCGCGCGGCCTGGAGGAGCAGGGTGAGTGACACCAACACAGCGCCCGACGACGGCGCGTGCGTGCTGGACGACGCCGGCTTCGCCTTCGTGCGCCGCCTCATCGGCACGCTGGAGGCGCGCGGCCTGGAGGAGCAGGGTGAGTGACACCAACACAGCGCCCGACGACGGCGCGTGCGTGCTGGACGACGCCGGCTTCGCCTTCGTGCGCCGCCTCATCGGCACGCTGGAGGCGCGCGGCCTGGAGGAGCAGGGTGAGTGACACCAACACAGCGCCCGACGACGGCGCGTGCGTGCTGGACGACGCCGGCTTCGCCTTCGTGCGCCGCCTCATCGGCACGCTGGAGGCGCGCGGCCTGGAGGAGCAGGGTGAGTGACACCAACACAGCGCCCGACGACGGCGCGTGCGTGCTGGACGACGCCGGCTTCGCCTTCGTGCGCCGCCTCATCGGCACGCTGGAGGCGCGCGGCCTGGAGGAGCAGGGTGAGTGACACCAACACAGCGCCCGACGACGGCGCGTGCGTGCTGGACGACGCCGGCTTCGCCTTCGTGCGCCGCCTCATCGGCACGCTGGAGGCGCGCGGCCTGGAGGAGCAGGGTGAGTGACACCAACACAGCGCCCGACGACGGCGCGTGCGTGCTGGACGACGCCGGCTTCGCCTTCGTGCGCCGCCTCATCGGCACGCTGGAGGCGCGCGGCCTGGAGGAGCAGGGTGAGTGACACCAACACAGCGCCCGACGACGGCGCGTGCGTGCTGGACGACGCCGGCTTCGCCTTCGTGCGCCGCCTCATCGGCACGCTGGAGGCGCGCGGCCTGGAGGAGCAGGGTGAGTGACACCAACACAGCGCCCGACGACGGCGCGTGCGTGCTGGACGACGCCGGCTTCGCCTTCGTGCGCCGCCTCATCGGCACGCTGGAGGCGCGCGGCCTGGAGGAGCAGGGTGAGTGACACCAACACAGCGCCCGACGACGGCGCGTGCGTGCTGGACGACGCCGGCTTCGCCTTCGTGCGCCGCCTCATCGGCACGCTGGAGGCGCGCGGCCTGGAGGAGCAGGGTGAGTGACACCAACACAGCGCCCGACGACGGCGCGTGCGTGCTGGACGACGCCGGCTTCGCCTTCGTGCGCCGCCTCATCGGCACGCTGGAGGCGCGCGGCCTGGAGGAGCAGGGTGAGTGACACCAACACAGCGCCCGACGACGGCGCGTGCGTGCTGGACGACGCCGGCTTCGCCTTCGTGCGCCGCCTCATCGGCACGCTGGAGGCGCGCGGCCTGGAGGAGCAGGGTGAGTGACACCAACACAGCGCCCGACGACGGCGCGTGCGTGCTGGACGACGCCGGCTTCGCCTTCGTGCGCCGCCTCATCGGCACGCTGGAGGCGCGCGGCCTGGAGGAGCAGGGTGAGTGACACCAACACAGCGCCCGACGACGGCGCGTGCGTGCTGGACGACGCCGGCTTCGCCTTCGTGCGCCGCCTCATCGGCACGCTGGAGGCGCGCGGCCTGGAGGAGCAGGGTGAGTGACATCTTTGTAACCGCCCCGTCTCCTCTCTGTCCTAGAAGACGACTAAGGGAATATTAGGACACGGGCAGCAGCATTTACTTGGATATGAGTACCTACTGTGGTCACCGACCCGCCTGCCGAGCCTGGCCACTAAGGCGAAAGTCGGTGGTCATTGATGGAGGCCTATGACCAGCTGCAGACTGATGATGATGACTGTTACACAACATTAGTATATTATTTACACACTATATAATCTCATTTTACATATGGCCATCAATAAAATGAACGTGCTAAATAACCGAACAACCAGAACAACATACTTGTTTACGCTTAAACATTTCCTAGACTAATGTTTTTCGAGGTTCGTCATCCTGCGCCTGCGCAATATTGTCTGCGCTTTCGTAGGCTGTTAGCGTTACTCTGCAAGATGACGACTCTCGGAAGGCGCTAGTGTCCCTAATGCCGGTGTTGTGGTGGCGCAGGGCTGTACCGCGTGGCCGGCGTGGCGTCGCGCGTGGCGCGGCTGGTGGCGCACGCGCGGTCGCCGCGGCCGCCGCCGCTGGCCGACCCGCTGGACTGGGAGAGCAAGACGCTCACCTCCGCGCTCAAGAGCTACCTGCGCGCGCTGCCCGACGCGCTGCTCACGCGCCACCTGCACCGCCAGTTCATCGCCGTCGCCAGTCAGTACCCAGTGTCGCCCCCCAGCCCCCGCCCCTGCCCAGTGTGGCAATTATGGGTAGAGCCTCCAAATGTTTGCCCAAAGTGGCGAACAACTGGAGAAACCTATTCAATTCAATTCATTTATTCAGAAACAATATACATTGTGTTTGAAATTTCATCATAATAATAATAATATATGTCCCTAATACCTATGTCCAGTAGTGGACTGTCGTAAGCTGATGATGATGATGAATTAATATATTAACAGAGTGATAACTTACTGCGAATTTTCTTCAAATTCTTCTTATTTTTATCCCGTCGGGGGTGGAATTGATCAAAATCCTTTCTTAGCGCATGCCCACATCTTAACAATCTACCTGCATCCCAAATTTCAGCCCGATCTGGACACAGTGCCCAATCACTATGTCAGTCAGTCACCTTTGAGTTACATATGTAGACTCGATAATTGTGTGTTGTTATGTGTGTGTGTGCGCAGAGTGCGAGCGGCGCGCGGAGCGGGTGGCGGGGCTGCACGCGCTGGTGCACGCGCTGCCGCCGCGCAACCTCGACATGCTGCGGCTCGTCTGCGAGCACCTCTGCAAGTCAGTACCGCCCGCGTACACCACACGGCACACACGCTGAGCACACTACGAGTACAATACGAGGATACAATGTCTTCATACATTACATAACATTAGTGAATTTCCTCATATTGTGTTCTATGGCCTGGACACTAACAGCTTTTCATAATAAAGACAACTTATATACCGCCCCGCAACCCGCTGGGCGGATGACTTTCGAAGAACTGCTCTCAGTTGCTGGATGGGGGAAGCCCGGGATAGAGAAATGTGGTATGAATTAAAGAAAGCCTACGTTCAGAGGTGGACGAACTAAGGCTGTTGATTGATTGATTGACATTATGTAGATCGATATCCATTCAAAAAACATTGCATTTGATTTCGAGTTGATCAAATATCAGACAGTAGACAACATCACATACATTGCTCTGATCCTAAAGTAAGTAACTTAAGCACTTGTATTATGGGAATCAGAACAACGAAGTATGACAGATACATATTTAAATACAAATAGCCAAACACGAAATAAACACAAATGTTCATCGCACGAATGTTTGTTCAAATCCGCGACCCTTGGTTCAGAAAGCAGGGATAGGGTAGGTAGGGTAATGTAAAATCCTGTCTCTGAAATACGCTTTTACACGTTGGTCCTTCGAGCCGGATGCTAACGGTGTCGTGTTGCGCAGCGTGGCGGCCAAGAGCGACAAGAACCTGATGTCGGTGTCGAACTTGGCCGTGTGCTTCGGGCCCACGCTGCTGCGCGCCGAGCGCGAGACCGTCGCCTCCATCCTCGAGCTCAAGTTCTACAACGTCATCGTCGAGACGCTGCTGGACCACTACCACGAGGTGACACATTCTTGGCTTCTATTATTGTGTTACTTTGTGTAAATGTGTGCAAATAAAAAAAGGTTTAAAGACATTTATTCTCATAAGAACTTACAAACGTTCACTTAAAATGAGATACAAAATATTAAACTTATAATTACTACTGCGGCGCAGCGCAAACGCATTCATAATTATTAGTGTATACCTTGTTACCGCTACAACGTTTGCCATTTCGCCAGACAAAAATTGCTCAATACAATAGCTACCCACACGTCACCCACAAATAAAGCTTTTCTTATTAATTCAAATTGTTCAGTGCTGGATACGTTACTGTTACAAAACATGGAACGTTAAGAGCCATTCTGAAAGGACATAACATTATAGCTATGCGACCCACGGCAGATCATTTATATATAGATAGCCTTTGACTCTGTAGGCACTTTTGTATGAAAGAGGAGTGCGCAAAAACATTTTGGCACTCTAAACTAAGTTAATACAAAAATTTCGGCTTTCGATTTATACTTCTCGAGTTTAAGTATGGGCTATCCATTAACTACGCCATCCTTAAGGAGGGGTACACCCCTCTAGTATCCATGAAGTATGACAAGGAAGAAGGGAGTCAAAAGTTATGAAATTCGTGGGACGTAATTTGTGGATGGCACCGTAGAAATTTCAGAAGACGTGGCAATGTTGTTAAAGTTTGTGGCAAAGATGGTTTGTGAAGTTGATGCGCCTGCGCAGATATTCGAGACGGCGCCGCCGCCGCTGCCCGCCGCCGCGCCCGCGCCGCCGCCCGCGCCGCCGCTCGCGCAGCCGCAGCCGCCGCAGCCGCCGCCGCTACACGCCGCACACGCCGCACACGCGCCGCACGCGCCGCTCGCCGCGCACGCCGGCCCGCTCGCGCTGGCGCACAACGGCATCGTCAGGTACGTCGCTGTGGCTAGGCTAGCTAGGGGTGTTAGGGAGCGGCCTATCATCTTATCGCTCCGAGCCAATCTCACCCGCCCGTGGCGCATCCTGACGAATAACAAACGAGGCGCTGGCAACCGACTGGTGGCGGTGTGACCATCACAATTGAAGGCGCAGCTGAATACCACACACCGATGACGGGCAGCACGTTGCGTGATGCATAGTACTAGGTGGGTTTATTGTAGCACGCATCAAATGCGCTGAGCATTGCGTCGTCCGCTCCGAGGCCGCACCGTGCTCGAGGTAAGTTCTGATACTTAAGACTGTTTAAACACAAAATATATGTTTCTGAACAAATAAAGGAAATGCTACGCATAATTATTGTAAATCAATGAGATGTACGTCTTCAGTGAGAAAAGTTATGAATTTTCAGACTTTTTTTTGGTACAGTATAGTGGCTTTTCCTCATCTGATAGAGACAAAAGCGGAGCCTAAGATAGCACTGGCTATACACCGGCTGACAGTTCATAGGTATTTTGCCGAATATGCTTTGGTCTCCAAGCAAGCGAGTAAGCGCACCGGCAAATTATCGAAATTTTTCAATTAAAATGTAAATTTCTGAAATATATTTAGCTTAAAATTAGGTGAAATATCAACTTACAATGAAGTATTGTCAGAGTGGTTGCTCGTAGACCCGCGGCGGGGCGGGCGCTATTAGACGCGCTGCGCACGCGCAGACGGTCCGGCGCGCTTCTTGTTTACGCGTTTTTTGCGACGACAAGCAAATAACCTCATTGTTACCTGTACCGGACAGAGCCGAGCCGACACTGGAAGTATTATAACTAGGATAGACATGGTATTATTTTCGTTATATGGATTAGTGTATGTCAATACTTATACGTAAAGGTAACATCTTCTATATAGATAGACGCCTTTTTCACAGAGGGGTAGGCACAGGTGATGTTATGTATAGATCACCTTTAAGAACAAATAACTAATTCACAAAAATCTAACAATAACTAAAACTACATTCAAATTCAAAAAGTTTATTTAAGAACGAAATGAACTTATTTAAGAACATTACGTTTCTATTGAATCTGGAATTTGAAGGGCCGCCCAGTAGTAACTTAACTTTATTGTAGATACTAGGATGAGGCTCATTTAGGCTATGGGAATCAAGATTACTTACTTTTAAAAATATCGAGACTAGGTTATGGGACTAGGTCTTTTATGAAATATCAGAGAATTAATAAGTTAACGTTTTAAGTTGGCAACTTTCAAGGTATTCAGGACAAAGAAAATTACAAAGTACAGCTTCATTCATTGCAATCTATTGTTACCTCTATACCAAAAACAGTTATGTTTTATTGAGACAAATGCCGTAATGTACTGCCCTTTTGAGCTCAACTGTAGCAAATCGCCGGACGCTCACTGGACTAAGTACACAAAAGGTGCACTTGAATTCGCCTCCACGAATATGTTTAGTCACTATCGTGTCATATATACGGCAGCGGCTCGAGGAAGCCCCTCGGCGCGGGCGCATTGTCCGCCGGGCAGCTAATGCGCGCCATACCTCACCCGCGCGGCGCAGGAGTGGCGCGCTCGACAAGTACCGCAGCGCAGTACTGTCTCTGTGAATACCTGATAATAGCGCGTATGGTGACGGTGTGCGCGGGCGCAGCGCCTTGCGCTAGGGGCACACCGCGTCGAGCGAAAGGCAGGACATAACCATTCGAAATGTTTCGCTTAAGTTAGGTTAGACTATTAATTTTATTCTTAATATAATTTACATATAAATTGGGACAAAAGACTAGACTAATACTAAGTTACCTAGTTCTATTGTGTCACCAATACGCAAATAGTTTTAGGGTAAATTTAGATGACATCTCATCATAAACAGTATTAGGTACTTGTGGTGCTTTTTTGACTCAAAGTAGCTTGAGCACCATGCAGTCGTGTTATGGACGTCGGAATTAACAAAGATACAATATTTATACATGAATGTTTGACGCGTTTAAAAACTCGAATACCCGACACTCGATTCAAAAATTCACCTACCACCATACAAATGAGCCACTAGGTCACTCTTAGTAGTTTTCATTTTGAAGTTTTTACATAATAGAAAGTGTTTTACTGGTCGTCCAAATAAATCATAATCTTTAATCGGAAAGAGTTGGAAGTCATACACATTAGTTATTGAAACAATGAATAAAAAGCTTGCCTAGAGTGGCGTTTAGTCCTGTAGATGATGCAGCAACGCTATTCATAATGTCTATTTCCGCTCGGATTCAGAAACTTTAAATGGACCTTGAGGAAGTTTCCGAGAGGATCTTTAGCCCTGTCCGTCGCGGCCGCGCCGCGTGGCGCGCCGAGCGAGCGCAAGTGTCGGCGCGCGGCCAGGTGCGCGTTTTTGTGCGCGTCGTGCGCTATCTGCGGCGCCAGGTGCGCGCCGCCGCCGTGCGACTCTCGCCCCTATGCCCACGCGCTAGGGCCCACTGTCCCGACTGACTCAAGCCCAATATGCAATTAACTCGGTGCAGATGTTCAGCTATAAGTCTTCCCTTAACCGAGATCCGGATTGTATACTTTAAACACACTCCACTATTTAAAATGAATTTTGTACAATAGGTAGGTATAACGTTCTCAATTTTTTCAACGGTCATAATAGTTAGCGTTTCTGGCGAGTGGCCATCCATTATTTTTTGTAAGGTAACTCCTTATAGATTGACTCCTTACAGACGAGGACTCTTTTTGATTTTTCTCCTAACAATGATATTCCTCAATAACAATACCAATGTGATCTTTTCTTTATACGAGTATACGTATTTGCTAATTCTATATAGATAGATTTTTTTATTGCACAACACACAATTGACTTAAAACAAGGATTAATAGGCATCTGTTGTACAATTAATACCTAATCGCTATAGGCTAGTATTACAAAAACAATGATTGGACTCGAGCCAGTTATTCGTAGACATTGAGACAAACCCGTTGGCTCCATCGGCACTGATAATCCTGTCTTCTGAACTGTACAACAATTCCTTTGACTTGTGGTGCTCAACACAATTTCCACTTATCGAGCTTTGGTTCTGACCGAGGCTTCAGTTGTAACGACTCATATGAATTCACTTGATCATTTTCTTAAAGTCAACTTTCGTTTATTTAAACTAGTCGTGTTAAGTTGCAACCGTAAAGAGGTTTTAAATATGGGAATACTGTATAATATAGTGCATACTATGTACTTCTTAAATATATAAGCCACCAAGGCATACCTTGCCGCCGGGCCAGTGGGCCGACGGAGCAGCGTGCACGTGGCTGCGCCCGCGACACGTGCGCGCGGAAGTGGCCCTTTGTGCCCACGAAGGTTTGCGCCTCCCCTTCCAAAGGCTCCCGAAACATCCGCATTATTCTGACAACCTGCTTCTTACTTCGGTATCATGGGCGGTGGCAACTGACAAATGGTTGATTCGGTTACTCGTCCGTTGCCGTAACGCCTTAGGCCTCTCTTTCGCTTTTCATCTGACGACGGGAGGTCAATATGGTATGATACAATAACAAAAGGCTAACTAATCCGCGGGTGCCTTTCGTAGCCATTCTTCTGCACTAAGTTGTGGTCGTAAGCGCGAAAATGAATGAAGTGTTTGGCTTTTCTGGATGTTACGCGCAAGTTAGTGTTATTGGGTTGGTTCTAGTTTCCACAACACAAGTGCCTACGTTTCCTTGGTATCATACCAACAACGATTGACCCAATAACATACACGTATCTACCCGCTATGAATTCATAATATACAAGAAATTACCAATATTTTTATTGACCGTAACGGTTACGTCATATAATTTCCATTTCAATTTGGGTGGGGAGGTGTGCGAGTTTAGCGACACGCTCCGGAACTCGCTGCGCCCGCGCATTGACCTTAGCGCGCGAGATAATACCTACCTGCTAATGGTGATTTAGTCTCTCATATAGTCTTTACATATTGCCTATGTCCTTTTTCATTGTTTATATCCATTAATATGATGCATTTGTATTGAATATTGTTGTCGCGTCAATCACGCGATTCAGTAGGTATTTTTTGTGCCTCACAAAGCGGCACCCGCTGCCACAAAAAGTTCTAATGAATCCCCCGACCCGCTGATAATACTACGACGGAGCAAAAAAGCCCAGCTTCGAACTGTCTGAAAAGGGAATCGTAACGGATGTCTCGACAATACCGAGTAGAAAGGGCGCAACGAGATAATGCGAGGAGCGCGGGCGGCGCGGGGCGGGCGAGCGCCCGACAGCTGTGCCCGCAAAACTAGAACAAAAACAAACCGAAGCCTTCGCGCGGCGACCTGCGCTGCCCGCGCCCAGCGCCGGCCGCGAGGACCTTACCCTCGCCCACCTGATCTAGCGCTCTATTGTAAAAATATAACTTTATCCTTAAAAATCGTAAAATACATTAAGGGTTAAGTAGAAAATAGGGCCTACCTATGGCGTAGGAAAATATTTTTATTAACATTAATTAATATTATTAAAATAAAAATAGGGTAGGTATATAAGTATACGAACATGTGAATACATAAATATGATGCATATTATCGAAAATTCTAATCTCTTACGAAATACCGCCGACTTGCAAGTGAGTACTTTTCTGGTATTTATTTAGATAAAATATTTCCAATGTTACCTGCTGAACAAAAGCCTTCCGGGCTCATTAGATAATGAGGGTGCCCATTGTTCATGTACGTTGAAAGATTTCGGGCGGGTCGCCCTGCTCCCTGCGCAATGAATGTTTGTAGTGCCTTTTGCGGTCGATTCGTAAAAAATAACACACTGTCAAAATTGAAATCACCGTAAGAAATAGTCGTTACTATCAGCTTTGCACTATTGTTCTATTAAGGCTGGCTGACGCGCAGTGCTCTTAAACATAAAGGGATAAGATTAATATGGAAGTTTAAGTATGAAAGGTTTTTATTCGTCGAAGATAGCGTAATGGTGCGACGGGCGATTATACGGCCGGGCTAATAACAGGCTCCGAGGTGCTGCGGGGTGGCCACGCGGCCGCCCGTCCTGCGCGACTATTGATTTGATAACATTCACTTTTGCTTATAATTGTTCAACTTATTTTTATTATGTGTCTAATAGGAAGATCTAACCATGGCCTAGGTCGTCTAGGGACTAGTATTCTCTTTATTTTCATTGATACTACACCAATCAACATTGGACTTGGCCACCGTGAGCCGAGCATAATTATTTAAGAGACAATATTTTAGTGCCTTTATCATTATTATATTACAATTAGCAGTGCCCGTGACTACGTCCGCGTGGAATAGAATTTCATCCCCTATTTTATACCCTTGGGGGTAGAATTGATCAAAATCCATTCTTAGCGGATGCCTACGTCATAACATCTACCTGCATCCCAAATTTCAGCCCGATAGCTTGTAGCTAGAAATGGATATACCATGATTAGGTTTTTATTAGTTAGGGACATTCTAAGTACCTGTTTTGTTTCTAAGTGCGGGAACGTATGGTAACCCTAGTCGCGGGTGAATCCGCACAAAGGCTCGGGCGCGGAGGCTGCGCGAAGACAGCGGAATGCGCAGCTGTCGCGGGAATGCGCACCTGCCGCCGCCGCCGCCCGGGCAGGAGCGGCCACGCAGAGACATGCCTTCAGATAATTACGGATCACGTCCCGTATTCAAATTTGACAGCAATCATACTCACCAAATCATTTATTAAAAACGAGATCTGCGTGTACCCTCCCGTACACGGTCCCGCATGCGGACTGTACCTGCGACCTCGATTGTTTTGTAGTAGCTTAAGTAACGAGACCGTTTACTTCCAAAGAGATCAATAAATAAGTAATAGAAATCACCAACTTATACAGCGTGATGAACGTAATACGAATACCTTGTTATTTTTTGGAGGAACAAAATACCATCAAGCGGTTGAATGAGCAACTGCCGCTCCGTGTATCCTCTGGAGCTCTGCATATTACATGCATAGTAAAGCAGCCTCAGGAGCTGTGAAGAGATGGCCGGCGCAGGCGCGGGCGCACTTGGCGCGGCCGACAGGTGCGCAGGGCTCGCGGTTACTGCACTCTGTATGGCTCGGGTTCTTTTATATTGGTTGATTCAGAAATAGGAAGACTAGAGTAGTCTTAGATTTAGGTTGCGTGGTGATTGTTTTACGGGTTGATATGTTATGATAAAAAAAGTTTAAATCTTTTTTTTTTAAACATTGCTCTAATTCTACAGTAAGTAGCTTAAGCACTTGTGTTATGGGTATGAGAACGACGAAGGTACCACAAATAAAGACTTAAATACAAATTCTAAACACCCAGACACGGAACAAACACAAGTATTCATCACACGAATGTTTGTCCCGGGTTGGAATCGACCCCACGACCCTTGGTTCAGAAGGCACGGGTCACTACCAATTGAGCCACCGAGCCAGTCTAGTCTCACAATTGAAAGTAAACATCTTTCGTGGACTACTTAACATACTATATTTTGTTTTAAATTTATTTACGGTATAGAACAAGAGCTAGGGCATATTTTGTTGTCGATATTGCGGTGATCGATGGCAACCCTACGATGCGTGTAGTATCTGCGCGTGCGCTGGCGGCGCATCTGCGCGCGCGCGCCAATCACGGCGCGGCCGGCGCGTATATAGCGCGGCGCGGCCCGGCGCGCCGGCACACCCGCGCGGGCCCGGCCGAGACCAGCCGCGCGCGACGAGCCGTGTCACCTGTGATCTAGTGCCAGTGAAGTGTAGTTCCAAAGACAAAATGATTATCTGCCTATCAGGATTTGTGATTGCCGGGTTGGTATTTTATTTTAGCTAATACATATATTATATTCCTATTAATTTTATATTTATTTAAATAAATTAAATAGTTTGAAAATTAAAAATATAGAATTTTTGAAAAAGTATATACCTATATATAAATTAATGAAATGAAAATACCTTTATTTACATAGACTTAAAACAAACACTTATGAATCGTCAAGTCAGCAACAAGTAATGTAAAAATATGAATAAAAGCAAGCTACCTATTTAAAGTATACCAACTTTTCAGTATATGAACTAAATTATATACATGCACATAAATAGGAATTATACGTAGGTACTCCAAGTGCGTCCCGTATCCCGTGTAGTGACCCTTATCCCGTCGGCATAAGGCCCCGCGCCCGCGGTCAGCTGGCGCGCGCCAGGTGCTAGGGAAGACACTTTTTTCTGATCTATTCAAGATTTAAGAAGGGTCTATCCATTGATTTATTTATATCCGTTTTTACAACTTTATGTTGTAAAAACTGTGGTATTGGGTAGGTAGACGAGTACGTTGGGTTATTGTGTAGTCGTATTTGCGATATTACAATAATAAGGAAATGTGTGTATTTGTCGCTGGGACGTTGACAATTATGGTTAGAAGAAATGACTTAATGAACTAATGAGGAATCTATAAAAGTATTAGTATCTTGCCACCTGAACCAGTTTATTTTACCTATTAGTATGTAATTTTATTGACATCTATATGTCATGACGTTCGCACCTGTCAGGTTGAGTGTATCCAGTGGGTCGACCCATTACCGGGTCAGGTAATTTTGCTTTCCCGTGGTCCCATGGCATTGTTTCCTGATCTAGGTTTCATATAAGTCGTGCATCGACAGCGAACTCTGGCTCCTGTTATGGTCATACCGCAAGCCTTAAGTAGGTGTAGGTACCTACCTACAGCTATGTACATTTGTGTTACATGTTATTAGTTAGGGAGGCAACCCTAGCGGATAAGGAGTGTACTCATGTTGTTGTCCGTCGCTCGCAGGACGTCCCCCACGTCGCTGCCGGGCGCGCCGGCGGCGGCCCGCGCGGAGGGCGCGCGCTACTCGCCGCACCACCACCAGCTGCTGCACCACTTCGCGCCGCCCGCCACGCCAGGTGAGCCCGCCCGCCTACTCTACTGTGCCCCATCACTGTATACCACAATATATACTAAACTCCACCTTTACTCTAGAGTGACCACCCTAGTGACGGTCAGATATACTGAAATTGTTAAAGACAATGTGGAACCACATTGTCCCCCCGGTGGGGCAAAGTAGACTAACCCCCTCCCCTCACCGACACGACTGCCGATCAAACATCCCGAGCTAGCTTTTTATTGGATTTATAACAGGATATTGTAGCGCATTAGTCTGTAAAGTTGCCATCAAAGCACATTAGGTCTCAGAGATCGACCGTATTATTTTAGTGCGCCCTAAAATCACTAGTGTATTCCCTATAGGCAAGACAAATTTTGTACCCATCGACGTGGTTTTCGAACCGCCAACTTTTTGTATGTTAACTAAGTGCTATGGCAGTGGCAGACTAACCTCGGTCCCCCCCAGGCGCGGGCCGGTCCAGCAGCAGCTCGGCGGAGTCGGTGTCGTCGCACAGCGCGTCGCCGCCGCCCGCGCTGCTGGCGCGCCCGCTGCTCTACCCGCGCTACACGTGAGTACCCACTACTACATACCTATATGTCTACGTATCATTACCCTTAACGATACCAGCTCTACCCTTAATCGCCACGCTTGGCAGGCCGGTTGGCAATTAAAGCCTATTCCGATTGCATTGACTTCCGATTATGACATACGTCAGTCGGGCTCTATACGGGACGTGTCGTGTTGCAGGCGCGTGCGCACGCTGTACGCGTGCCTGGGCGAGAGCGAGGGCGAGCTGTCGTTCGAGCCCAACCAGATCATCACCAACGTGGCCGCGTCGGGCGAGCCGGGCTGGCTGCGCGGCACGCTCAACGGCAAGACCGGCCTCGTGCCCGACAACTACGTCGAGCCGCTGCCGTGACGCCCTAGTATTACGCCTTGTTGATTGTTTTGTACCTACTTATTTGTATATTTTGTACATTGTAAATAAGAGTCTTGTTGATATTTCTATTTATATTATACTTATGTTGTGAATTTTGTACCAAATATATACTATAATGTATTATTATCCGACCGTGGATTAGTGATTATTATTATAAAGATTATATAGAACGTTCACCTTTTATTTACACCTATCGCGCGATTAAAAATGGGAAAATCTATGCGAAAACACCTTAAGGTCCGCGCCCTTGCCGAAGACTTCAGACGAAACTTCGAATGGGTGCTGAAGCCTTGAAGTCTAGCCTATTGAAACATTTGAGATTTTGCGATATTTCTATTATATAGATGTTCTTATTATATAAAACTTTTATGACGCGAATAGTAACGGCGTTAAACCAATTTGTTCAGTGCGTCATAAAAAAAGGGAACATATTAAAATTATCAACCCCAAATTATGATATTTCATACGTATTGAGCTAAATTAACGTTTTCCAATATTTCTGATCCCTTTTTGTCTACACAAATATACTACTAAAATATTGTGAACCTAAACACAGGTGTAATATTTATTGATTTTTAAAGTTAACCCAATTGAAACTAATGCTCACGTATATTATCGCTCCTACTAGAACACAAGAGGTGAAGTTACCTTTACTCTAATATTTACGCCAGGCGTTATACCAAACAGGAAAAAGCCTTAGAGTTAGAATAATTGAATTAAATTCATACAAAAAATTGGTTGGTAAATGTCACATTTTATTAGTACTAATGCGATACAGTACTTCATATTACACATATAAAAATATATATTCACAACGTTTCATGAAATGCCTTGCGCTTCTATGAAATGACCACTGGGTTTATGATGGGCGGCCCGCGACGAGCGCCGGCTGCGAGCGCAGGCGCCCGCGACGCGTGGCTACATGTGACTGACAGTGACCGACAGTATGTAAGGCAAATGTACTGTCACAACCCATACTGACCTTGCGTGGAACTTGGTTCGCCTTCACATGTGCAGAAAAGGCTTTTTTTGGCGTGAAGGTTTTGAAGTTAAAAGCTAAAATAAATTACAAAAGTTTTGTTCTCCAAAACTTTGTGTGTGTACAAATCATCGTAGCAAAGCGATCTAAGTTTTACGAAAGGTCACCTGAGCCAAGACGAGTACGCTCGTTGAACCTGTCGCCCGGAGGCTCGCCACAGTGCACGGGTCCAGGTACACGACTCGCGAGCGCCGCAGCCGGTAAGCGCGGCAAGCAAGCATTACGTCACCAACTAACTCTAAGAAACTTAACAAAACTACTATATTAAATAGTGATTTTGCTTACAAATATGTTTTACAAATAAACCTGACCAGAATTTGTGGCTCCGTTTTAAAAGCAAATTAAATGAAGTACAGTTGGTGGTCGCCCGGTCCTATCAAGAACATTTTAGGCACTGGATGCGAAATGGTATAATTTATCTTTAATATTTTAGACCAAATTACAAATATAACATTATATATAATAATTGCCTATTTCACACGAACTACAAATACGATCACGAATTTTGGTCCTGTAAACTTGCAGAGCAGATCTCGCGTCCGATGCCCAAAAAATTATTGGATTTATTACGATAATTAGTTTATTATTATTATCATATCTGGTCAGGTTAACACCACATGAATACAGAAAGGCACCGAGACACGAGATTAGTGCAAATAGCTGCTCCTGCGCGTAGCGGCCGAGCGCGGCGCGGTCTCGGCCGGAGCGAGCGCACAACCCGTGACCGTCGGAACACAACGTACTATCGGATGCACAATACAGAAAGATCCTTAACCCGGCGTCATTGTGGCGGAAAAATGTTACACTAACGTTGAGGAGGGTCATTATGACCCTGTACAATTTTACCTCGTATTAAAAAGAAACACTTATTAATTTGAAAATTCTCTTATTTATTTAAAAAAAATGTCTTGTCTAGATAGACTTTGGCAAAGAAACAATCAATAAAATCAACTTAAACTATGTGTATTTCAAATTTTCTTAAACACTTCTAATTAAGTGAACAAAACATAACTCTCTTATAAATCTTCTTTTTTATCATAATAAAACCTTTTTTGAATTAAAAATCTACATAAATTTAGTCTACAATAAGAGATCTTTTAATAAGACGTCACAAAAATATAGGAACTTGTTTTTTTTATTCTTTTTTGTTGAGGTTTTCACTGCAGTTTTTGCAATAATAAATCAAGTGTTCAGGGCATTATATACTTGAGACATGTGTTACATGTGTGACTTGTCTTTCTGTCCTTTTTGTAGGGACAATCTTGGCATCTTCCTTGAACACCGATGAGCTTTCTAGGAGGTTCTTCAGAAGTTTCTCCAATGAATTCCTTCATTCTTTTCCGCATTTCACGAAGCAGATTCGATTCATCTTTTCGACAAGAAATGTGCTCATTTACTAGTGCTTTGCCTATTTTTTTTTATAGTGGCTCGACATAATAGCTTCCCTACGCCTGATGCAAAGCAAAAGAGAAGCCCAAGTCGCTGTGACAACGGGCAAGTAACTGGTCAGCTATCTGTCAGTTGCCACCGCCATGCCGGCCCAACCCTAACCCCCCACGAGCTCCGGAAACCCTACTCACCGGCAGAAACACGACCCCGAGGTCATTTGACGCAGTCAAAAGGTCAAAGTCAGTATTCTATAGGGTAGAGGTCCTTCCCCGGACGGGCGGCTCAATACGAGCGAAAATTCGTTATGAGCTACCGTAAATTAAAGTATTGATAGGATTCGACGGCGCTCCCTCTCCTCAAAGTCCATTTTACATATTTATCTAAAAAGAGAAAGCGTAATTAGGTGAAAAAAGGTAATAAATTGAAAACTATTTACGGCACAAAAACGTAACGTCGCCGTTGAGCTGGGTCATAATTACCCGGTCGCGACTTCACACACGTGTAGCTCCTTGAGCAGGCGCCGGCTGATTGAGGAGACGAGCACGACGGAGGGGGTTGATCCTTAATGGCAGCTACTGAGACACACGGCTAAGCGCGGCAATAATTTCGAAAAATATAGCAGAAATAAAACGTGCAGGGTCATATTGACCCTGCCTCAATGACGCCGGGTTAAAGATAACACATTACGATGAACTGCACATGTACCAAAATGTATACTATATAAGATCTTGGTATATGTAGTCATCTTCGTCTATTATGATACACAGGTAGGATTAAAATTACATAAAACATGCCCAATATTATTTGCTGCAACTTTAGATATTTATTTACAAAGTCAGGTGCTCGCTGAGAATTCGGTGTTAAAATCATTAAATGTCGTACCGACGCTCGTCTTCTGGAACCACGCACGAGCCACCGTCCGGACTGGCTCGGGCGCCGCCCTAGAACACGGCGGGCCCAGCGCCGACACCCGGCTACATGCTCGATCGGCGAGGGCTGTTATTCAGCCATCGCTATATTAAATATACCTATCTACAAACATACGATAATAATTCCCGCATATTACATACTAAGTGATCTACAGGAATAGGCCAATCGGAAAAATTATTTTATTTACAAAACCGAATACATACACATACCTAATATCTATCGGTATTTTCAACGGCAAATTGTTTGATAAAAAGCGAACAGCGGAGTCGGTATTAAGTAATATCGGTTCCTACTATAGTTTTTTTACATAATTTCTACTACCACGTATCGGCCGAGCGCCGGGGGTTCGGGAGGTACAGATAAGCTTCGAACGGCGCGGGACATTCAGTAGTCCGTCGGGAGGAATACGGCGGCGGGGGACGCCGCCGGGAAGATTTAGGACTAGAACGACGGCGCACGATACGCGCAGCGCGAGCCGGCCCACGGTCCGCCCGACACCGCGCCTCAGTCGCGCGCGCCGCCCTCCTCCGGCTCGAGCGGCCGCCGCACGCGCGCGCACGCCGCCAGCTGCGGCGGCGACGACGTCACACTCCCCGCCGCCGCCTCCTCCGCCTCCGCCGCGCCCTCCGCCGCCGCGCCCCCCGCGCGCCGCTCCGCCCAGCGCCCGCGCAGCGCGTCCATCTCGGCCGCCGCGAGCCGCTCCAGGCGGCGCGTGTCGGCGGCGCGCAGCACCTTGGCCAGCGCCGCGTACTTGTCGCGCACGGCCCGCAGCCGGCCCTCGCCGTCCTCGGCGGCGCGGCGCAGCGCCCGCTTCAGCTCGACGGCGACCGCGTCGCGCGCGGCCAGCGCCGCCTCCAGCTGCTGCGCGCGCGCCGCCGCCGCGTCCGCCCGCGCCGCGTCCGCGCGACCGTCCGCCTCCGCCCGCGCCAGCGCCGCCCGCAGCGCGCGCGCCTCGCCCGGGTCCGCCCGCGCGCCGCCCGCCCGCGCCGCGCCCGCCAGCCGCGCCTCGCGCTCGCCCAGCACGAGCAGCTCGCGGCGCAGGCGGCGCACGCACTCGGCGCGGCGCTCGGCGGCCAGCGCGGCGCGGGCCAGCGCGTCCACGTGCCGCGCCGCCTCGTGCGACTCGCCGCGCGCGCGCCGCAGCTCGGCCGCGAGCGCGTCCCGCCGCGCCTCCGCCTCGCGCAGCTGCGCCTCGGCGCGGGCGCGGCGCGTGCGCTCGTCGGCCAGCGCGGCCTCGAGCGCGGCCTCACGCGCGGCGGCGGCGGGGCAGGCGGCGGGCGCGGCGGGGGCGGGGTCTCGGGCGAGGCACGCGCGCAGGTCGTCTCGCTCGCGGGCGGCGGCTCGCGCTCGCTCGCGCAGCGCCTGCGTCTGCAGCTCGAGCGCGCGCGCCTGGCGGCAGCGGCCGAGCAGGCGGCGGTTGCGCTCGGCGTGCGCCTCGCGTCGCCAGCGCTCGTACATGAGCTGCGCGTGCGCGAGCGCCAGCTGCTCGGCGAGCTCGGAGGGCGCGGCGCGCGCGCGGCCCGCGTACAGCTCGGCGAGGTACGCGTCGAGCTTCTCGCTCGGGGAGTTGGTTATGATTTTTCCCTCGTCGTTGACCTGCGGGCGACCGAGGAGACGAAATTGAGAGTGGTGATGGTAATCGAACGAACTTAATTTTTATTTTAATTTAAATTAGGAAAAAAAAACCAATATTATGGAATTAGTGAAATAAAATGTCAAAACATTAAAAATTTACAACTCCTCTACGCTGTACAAACACTTTTCCAAGAGAAATGACTTCAACACACATTTAAAGCTTAGAAAGAACTAGCTTTTGCCCGCGACTTCGTCCGCGTGTTTAAATTTATACATACAAAAGTTTTTTCCCGCTAACTCCCGTTCCCGTGGGAATTTCTCAAAATACAGCCATAACTAAACTTTATATTTACTAAGGTACCTGCATGCCAAATTTCAAGCGTCTAACTTAAGCGGTTTAGATTTTTCATACAAAAGGATTTTCCCGCTAATTCCCGTTCCCGTGGGAATTTCGGGAATTCCTTTCTTAGTGCACCCCTACGGTACCTAAGCTACGTCCCTTCCAAATTTGAAGTGCCTACGTTTAGCCGTTTGGGCTGTGCGTTGATATGTCAGTCAGTCAGTCAGTCAGTTTCTCCTTTTATATATATAGAAGATATTGGGCCCAAAATGGACCCCTGTGGTACTCCGGTCCTTATAGCTGTCAATCTAGATCTATGTGCTTTCTGAACTAGGTTGTCGTCAATATTACTTATTTCTATGTACATTTTTCTGTTAGTCAAATATGATTTAAACAACTCCTGAACTTTACCCCTTGTATAGAACGTGCATGGTATTTTTGTATTTAAAAATGTAAACTTGACAGGAAAAAATCCTGCAATTGTATTCATAATAAGAAAATTGTCGGTTCAACTATGTGGTTGTAAATACACGTATTAAACTCCAAATTATCGCCTGTTATTGAAGCTCCACCCGTAGACCAAAACCTGTTCACCCCTGATTCCATAATGACTCATTTTATAAAGAAAACAACAATATTATCTTTTATAACGGTTATTGGTATATCATCATGACCACAAGATTTCTTTGTCGCCATGTTTCTAACAACTTTGTAAACTTCTGCTGCAATTATAGTGTCAAAAATCATATCGCTATCAATTCTGTCTGTAAAATCCTGTAGGAAAGATCTTGCTAAATTGTTTGAGTTACATTTTGCCTCACTGTGAATGCTGAACTGCTGTGAAAACATATTTGCCACAACAGTATTGTCAGTGGCCATTCTACCATCAACTTTCAGAGTCAACATCTGTCTCTGTTTCACTGATTTATTTCTATGCCTATTCACTATTTTCCATGTATCCTAACTAACATTTTTCGATGTACTGATGCGCCTTTCAATTGCTAATCTCAAAATCTAAGGCGAATGCTAATGCGTCCGTATATTCGCAGCAGTCATTGTCATGCAGACGGCAGCACAAGAGGCACTAGATGACGAATATACGCCTCTCGGAAAAATATCATAGAAAGCCGGGGATAACCTAGTGGCTAGCTTTAATAATATAAAATTAAAACTAGTAAAAGAATATACTCTCCTTGGCTTAGTAATAGATACTCACCTTAACTGGAAGTCTCATGTCAAAAAAAATTGTAAAAAGATATCAAGTTTTGCCTACGCCCTAAGAGAAATAAAAAAAACTATAGATGAAAAAACTGCGATAGTTACATATTATGCATACGCGCACGCATGGTTCAGCTATGGAATCTCCTTATGGGGAAATAATACAGATTTAAATATAATATTTATTCTACAAAAAAAACTCATCAGAATAATTGCAAACATAGAACAAACAGAAAGCTGTAAACCTTATTTCCAAAAATACCAAATTCTAACTCTACCTTGTCTATTCATATTCGAAACTTGTAAATTTGTTAAAAAGTATCCAGACTTTTACACAAGACGTAAAGATAACCCAGCACCTTACAAACTGCGGCACAACAACAGACTGAATCTACCCGCGTCTCGAATGGCTCTATACGCAAATAGCCCCTATGTACTATCCATCAAAATATTTAATAAATTACCTGAGAATATTAAATTACAGACTAACATTAAACAATTTACTACACAATTGAAACAATTTTTAATAAATAAAAGCTATTATAGTTTAAATGAGTATCTAAACGACAAAATATAGTAAGAAGGAAAATAATAAATAAACAAAAGAAATAATATACCTAGGTAACTATATATGCATATATTATGTACTAATATTAATACAAAAATTTTACTGGAGTAGTAAAGCTTATGAGCGTCCTCTCTTCAATTGCGGTACCCTTTCAGGGTCTATAATGATCCAACTTACCTATAACATCTTGTAATATTTATGTACCTACATTATAGATGCAATAAATGATTGAGTATTGGGCTAAAATTGAGATTACTTCAAAACAATATTTCAGTGAGATAGTAAGTCGTAGTAGTCATGTCAACCGGAGGAGGCCTATGCTATATAGCAAACAGATACTTATATCTGAGAAAAGGCTAATAATAATAAATAATAAAGTAGTCATGTGTACGTAGGCACTGACCTGCTTACGGGTCTGCGTCTGCGGAGTGCGATAGTAGTCGGAGATGATGAACTCGTAGGGCGCCGGCCACACGTCGACGGTCTGCACCGCGACGGAGCAGGCGCGCGCGGGCAGGCGCGGGCCGCAGGACGCGGCGCGGCGGGGCGCGGGCGGGGCGGCGGCGGGGCGGGGGCGGGGCGGCGGCGCCAGCTGGCGCGCGTCCGGCGCCGGCGCGGGCGTGGCGCACTCGCCCCAGGCCGCCGCGGGCGCCGCGCGGCCGCCCGTCAGCTCCAGCACCTCGCGGTCCTCGGCCGCCAGCGGCTCCGGCGCCGCCCCGGCCGCGCGGGGCTCCGGCCGCGCGACGGCCGCGGGCGGGGCGCCGCCGATGGGCACGGGCGAGTCGGCCGCGCGCCGGTCGAGCGCCACGCGCGCCAGCCGCGCCGCGTACGCGTCGCCGCCCGCCGGGGACGTCTCCTTGCGCCGGCCGATGGCGCGCGCGGCGCCCGACTCGCTCGGGAAGCGGAACTGCGCGCGCGTCTCGCGCGCGGGCGTGTTCTCCGGCGTCGCCTCGACGGCCGCCTCGGGCGGTTCGCCGGCGTCCGCGTCGGCCGGCAGCGGCGTGTGCGGCGCGGAGTCGGCGCCGCAGCGCTCGCCGAGCGGGAACCAGGGCTCGGCGCCGGGGCGCAGCGCGGACGCGGCGCGGGCGGCGTGCGCCCCCGAGCCGGGCGGCGCGTGCGCGGCGGCCGCGGCGACGGCCGGCGTGGGCGACGCGGCGGCGGCGGAGGGCGCGGGCGCGTGCAGCGACAGGCGGCGGCACTCGGCGAGCACGTCGTGCGGCTCGAGGCGCGCCCAGTGCGCCGCGTCGGCCTCGCGCTGCCGCGAGCCGGACACGAGCCCCGGGTGCAGGCGCACGGAGGCGAGCAGCGGCGCCGCGTCGCGCTCCCAGGCGTCGCGCTGCGCGGGCGTCGCGGCGGCGAGGTCGGCGCGCAGCGCGTCCACGAGCGTGCACGGGTGCGTCGCGTACAGCGCGTGGAACAGCGCCAGCTGCGCGAGCTGCAGGTGGTGGCGCGCGGGCGGCGGCGGCGGCGGGTCGAGCGCGGCCGGGCGCAGCATCGCGTCGGCCAGGTCGGCGGCCAGCGGCGCGGCCAGCGCGGGCGCGGCGGGCAGCAGCGCGGCCAGCGCCAGCAGCGCGTGCAGCAGCGGCAGCGGGTCGCGCTCGAGGCGCGCGGCGCGCACGAGGTCGCGCGCCAGCGGGTGCGCGGGCAGGCGGTGCAGCCAGGGCGGGCGGCGCGCCAGCAGCGGCGCGAGCGCGGCGAGGGCGAGGCGGCGCGCGGGCCGGTCGGCGCGCAGCTGGTCGTGCAGCGCGTCCAGCAGGTGGCGCGCGTGCGGCTCGGGCGCCCTCGCCAGCAGCTCGATGGCGCGCGCGGAGCCGGTGCGCGCGTGGTACAGCAGCAGCGCGCGCGTCAGCCACGGCTCGCGCACGCTCTGGTAGACGGCGGCGAGCGCGTCCACGGCGTCGCGCGCGCCCCGCGCCCCGCCCTCGAGCAGCGCGAACACGTCGCCCGCATCGCAAGCGGCCAGCATCTCCGACCACCTGCGCCGATAACGCTCGCTGTTGCATTTAGACCTTAGTTACGATTGAAGCGCATTGAGTGGTGACCGGTATGACCATGATTAGATGGTTTCCTAGTAAATTGGTGGTGGTATATATGTCGCAGTCATCTGGTTGAATCTCCTATTCAATTGAATGGTTAGCGCGTTCATTGAATGACTACATTCAATTGAATGCCTAAAGGACAACTCGTCAAGTTATTGACTGAAACGTTCAATGTCTTGACTGAACGTCATTTTAGCATGGTCGTTGAATGGGTAAAAGCCAACTGTGTAATGTTTATAATTTTTCTTTAAAAGTATCCAGCGGCAGCGCATTTATAGGTAAATCCATGATGTCGCACTATTTTATTACGAATCTAATCTAAAAAATATGAACACTGTTCATTATCTTTTTGATCATGTTTGACACCATATTTGTTTTGGTGACTACTAACGCCGCGTGGGAAAAGAATGAACTAAATTACAATCACCTGACTGCTTTTATGTCCGCTCTTTTCAAAGGGCTATGTTTCAATCCGCTACCTGGTTGGATGTTTCAACTGAATAGGAGATTCAACCAGATGACTGCGACATATACATAATGTAAAAATATAAATGTAGTGTTAGCATAGACTCTGTACAGTAGGTCACAGCTGACACATAAACAAAAAAGCAAATATTAAGCAATAAATTTTACACTTGATGACAACACTATCTACTGACTGTTTCATTTGTTGTCTCCCTGCTCCGGATTAAAATAATAGGAAATAATATTAGCTACAAACAATTTTAACAGGAACAATATACCTATTCATGATGATGATTTGATGATTAAAAAAAATTATAAACTCTAACAATAAAATTATTATTAAGATTAAATTATTTTCTTTTTCTGACTGCAAACTTTACAAGCCATACAATGCAAAATAGAACAACAAAATATCATTCAAATAATGCAATAGTGATTGTGAGTACATGCTGTTTACCTACCTAAAGCACTTATTTTGTCAGAATTCTAAAGATCAGACAAATAATTTCTAATGGGTCATAAACATTTTACAATACAATACAACATCTTTATTTGTGAAGCATAGGAGTAGATGTTAACAGACATGAATAGATAGTATCACTATAATATACAAAGGTAAACAAATAGGCATGACAAGTATACATTAATAAATAATTACAAAAGCATAACTTGGTTTTCCAAAGCTGATTAACATGATGCCTTAAAAAAGTAATTATTTACATCATCACATTTTGTCCTAGTGTAATGTGATGATAAAATAGAATAGAATGGAACCAATAAAATTGGTGTGTTTGGTCAATAGATTTTTCATTTGAGGATGATTCTCAAGTTGTTCTGTGATATCATAATTCAAAACATCACAAAAAATTTTGTTGCAAGGTCAGAATATAAGGTAGTGTTCAAGTATAGGAGACAAGAGTTAATACCACACTTAAAAGAAATGCTTTTAAAAAAATTCATAAATTGAATAGAGTAATATTTCGTAAATTCATAAATTTTACATATGGTTTTGGTAATTTGTTTACGATTTTAGATGTGCATTTAATAGATTTGGTTTTGTAATAAACAAAGCAGAAATATTATTAATTATTTTATATGTAATTCTTTTGATTGTAATCTGTCATGTGTATAAATAAATAAATGATCAATGGCGTATACGTTTTATTTCGATTAGGAGATCCTCTTTAAAGTAGGGTTGTAAAAAGCAACGGCGAATGCCAAAGAATTACAGTAACCGAATTTAATGGAGGTACTATGAGGTGGAACTGCGAGGTATGTATTAGTTTACGAGAAACAATTTGTACAATCGGTGTAGGGGTAGCATAATAGCGACCGATAAAATGCATTGAGATATTTACCAATTAGCAGTTCGGAGAGATGATCCCTGTGGCACCGACGCTGGAGGAATTTTGGTTTCGGGGGCTGACGAGTCCCACTATCGACCTCTGGTTTTATTTTGTATTACAATTGAGTATCGCACTATAAAATCGATTTTGAAACACCCTACATCAGGACATGATAAAAAAATATCATAAAAGCCGAATTATTGCTTCACTACAATACACACAGCTGACAAAGAATTTTTCGATTGACAGCTGACTGACTGACACTATTTAAGTGTGACCAATTTATTTTTCTACTCGGTGTCATGTTTCCATTTCCAAAGATATTTCAAAAGATTTAATAAGCTCGAGATGCTATGCTTATACAGGCTAATAGTAAGATATTCGGCTAAATAATAATATGTTATTATACATTTAAATTTAATAAACATATTCCTAAATGAATTCAAAATCATTTATCTCTTTTGTATGTATGACTTTATTTATTGCATGGAAATCAAGGAAAAACAAAACGAATAAAAAAAAATGGCTGTCAGTGTCAGTCAGGTGGGCTGGGCTGTCAAAGAGACAGAAGAACATAACCTAATTTACTTACAATTTTGAATTTGTACAAAGTTTGTGATTCGAAATGCACGGGAATGAATTTTATGAATAGAGTTCTAGTTAATAATTATTGTGAAGAAGTGCTTTCTACTGTTTTGCATTTAATGTGGTAGGACCATGCTTCGGGCCGTATCAAGTATTTACTTCGAGAGCCAAGCATTCGAGCTATTAACCACTACCAGGAGAGATGTTTTTAAATTATTCCGTAAGTTGGGATTTAGAGGGAATAATAAAGCATTAAATGTTAATTTATTTGTACAAAGACAGTGTTTATTCTATAAATGTTATGATTGGAAGTAGTACATGGGAATTTGTGTTGATTACAGTAATGACTTGTTACAGGAACTACCTCAACTACGCCGGCGGCCTACCAGGTACAACAAACCCATTATTTTATTCTAATCATCAATATCATGTTACAACAAGTTTTAATAAATTTTAGTGTAACTTTAGAATAAATTGCATCATATTTTATTCATTGAAATGATAACAAACATAATTTAATTTCGTACCTACATTAAAAAAATGTCAAGTCATGTATGAGACACATGAAGCCATTAGTTAAATGTCACATCTCATAATTGTTTATTTAAATAATAAAAGTTATACTAATAATGGATGTTTTACTTACAAGCGAACAAGGAAAATAAAACCATATAGAACGGTAATCAAATTATATTATTATATGTAAATGAAGAAGGGATGTAAGGGAGCCACCTATCACCTTTTCGCTCCAAGCCATCCTTACTATACTTGCCCATGGTGCATCCTGCCGAACAACAAACTAGGCTCTGGCAAACCGACTGGTGGTGGTAAAACCATCACAATAGAAGGCGTAGCTAAATACCACAGGCTGATGATGGGCAGCAGCATCACCGGAGCAAGAAGCTACGCCCTGTGATCGCCAACCCGCCTGCCCAGCGTGGCGATTATGGGTATATCCTCCAGAAGTTTGCCCTAGGTGGCGAACAACTGGAGAGGCCTATGTCCGGCAGTGGACTGCAATAGGCTGATGATGATGATGATGATAAAGAAGTTGGAGAGATTGTTAATTTAAATTTCATTGTCCATGTTAATTACCGATTGGTAATGATTATAATTAAAATTGATGTTATTTTGTATACCCAACAGACAGTATTGACATCGAGTAGTAGTTCATCGGATGGCGCACACAGAGCAGGCGGGGCGCCGCCGGGGGCCCCGCCGCCCCCCGCGCCCCCGCCGCCCCCGCCGCCCCGCGCGCGCCACGCCTGGACGGTCGCTGCGGCGGCGCTCGCAGTCACAGCCTCCATTGGTGGGGTTAGTCCTATGTTATAAAAAGGTTTTTAATTATTCAATGTAAGGTTTTTAATAAAAATAATTGGAGCTTTTTAAAAAAGATAGTAGTTTGGTCTGACTGTGTCTACGAGGTGACACTTTCATTTCTCAATTTTGTGTAGAAATATATACAATGAGTTGGTTATCATATAGATTAGTAAGTGTACTTTTTTTTTGCAGGTGTACTTTTACCGTAAAATAAATGACGAGGAAAAGAATTCTTCTTCAGAAGATAAAGGTAATAAAAAATGTATGACGATTGTATCATTCGGATGAGATCGATCGCCACGTGATCACTACAAGCGGTACTGTACATTCTTGCAGGGGCGGAGGCGGGCGCGCAGGCGGCGAGCGCGGAGGCGGAGGCGCCGCCGTACCCGGCGCTGGCGGCGCAGTTCCCGGCGCACGTGCAGTACCTGCTGGTGGGCGGCGGCACGGCGTCGTTCGCGGCCATGCGCGCCATCCGCAGCGCGCGGCCCGACGCGCAGGTGCTGCTCGTGGGCGACGAGCGCGCGCTGCCGTACATGCGGCCGCCGCTCAGCAAGGAGCTGTGGCGCGAGCCGGACCTCGCGCGCGCCGCCGCCGACCTGGACGCGCTCACCTTCCGCCAGTGGAACGGCAAGCGGCGCAGCGTGCTGTACGAGCCGAACGCCTTCTACGCGCCCGTGGAGCGGCTGGCGGCCGGCGAGGGCGGCGCCTGCGCGGCGCGCGGCTGGCGCGTGACGCGGCTGGACCCGGCGCGGCGCGAGGCTGCGCTGGAGGCGGCCGGGCAGACGGCCACGGTGCGCTACGACCGGGTGCTGCTGGCCACGGGGCTGCGGCCGCGGCGGGCGGAGGCGCTGCGGGCGGCGCGCGCGACCGGCCGCGTGCTGCCGCTGCGCTCGGCGGCGGACGCGGCGCGGCTGGCGGCGCTGCTGGACCGCCCCGACGTCACGCGCGTGGCCATCGTCGGCGGCGGCTTCCTCGCCTCCGAGCTCAGCGCATCGCTCGCCGAGAGATGTGAGTGCTTCTATGACTAATTATTTGTTTTTCGGCCTGAGAAAGCAATCGTACGTGACAATTAAGTATATTTAATTTATCAATGTATGTGTGGAGCATACATATTAGTTATGTCGATATAATAAGAGATCAATACAGTTCCATAGCAAATATTATATTTTTGAAATTGAAATCATATCAATAGAATTGATGTCAATCAGGGTCACCAGGTCCCTTAATTAATCCATATTACATTTATGATTTTATAGTGCCATATTGTGTGCTGTACATGTTGTAACTACCAGACTAATGTCGCGGTGCATCGGTGATGTGTGTGTGTGTGTGCGCGTGCAGTGCGCGGCACGGGCGCGACGGTGACGCAGCTGTTCCGCGAGGCGGCGCCGCTGGCGGGCGTGCTGCCGCTGTACCTGGCGCGCGAGGCGGCGCGGCGGCTGCGGCGCGCGGGCGTGGCGCTGCGCCCCGGCTGCGAGGTGGCGGCCAGCCGCGCGCTGCGGGCGGGGGACGCGCCCGCCGTGCGGCTCGAGCTGGCCGGCGGCGGCGAGCTCGACGCGGACCTGGTCGTGAGTATCTGCTACTCTGTATAGCTTTACCCTGCCGAGGCGAGAGTGAACCGGTTTTTGAGGGTGAGCGCGCTAAATCGTAGACTGCGATATCGCTTACCGTCAGGTAAATTGCAGTCAAGCGCAAACCCATATTGCATAAAATGACTGGTCATCGAGACTAATGTTCCGTAAACGTAAGCGCGTCGTCCGCAGGTGGAGTGCGTGGGCAGCTCGGCGGACACGGCGCTGGCGGAGGCGGCGGGCCTGGAGACGCACGCGGCGCTGGGCGGCGTGCTGGTGAACGGCGAGCTGCAGGCGCGCAGCGGCGTGTACGCGGCGGGGGACGCGGCCTGCTTCTACGACGCGGCGCTGGGCCGGCGGCGCGTGGAGCACCACGACCACGCGGTGGTGTCGGGCCGGCTGGCCGGCGAGAACATGGCCGGCGTGGCGCCGCCGCGCGTCTACGACCACCAGAGCATGTTCTGGAGCGACCTCGGGCCCGACCTCGGCTACGAGGTGACTCGACCCCACTCTGTTAGCACAACCGACGAGATCACCATAACGACTTATGTTTTTACTTTTTATCGAATGATTATACGATTTGAGAAACTTCAGAAGCAGAATGCTTTGTTAACGTTGATCAGTGAGATTGATTAGAACTAGGTCCAGCCAATCCCTGGTGGATAAAACTAGGTGCGCCGTTTGGTGGTGCACGTATTAACGCTCTTGCGGTCGCAGGCCATCGGCATCGTGGACTCGCGGCTGCCGACGGTGGGCGTGTTCTCGGCGGCGGCCGTCGCGGACGCGGAGGCGGAGGGCGCGCTGGCGCAGGGCGCCGCGACAGGTCAGAACGCTTGCCTTTTTAATTATTATAGTAAGAACTAGCCTTAGCCATGTTCAGACATTTTTTAATTCAGCTTCTTCTCCTTACCTACTAATATGATACTCTCAGTATATCTCTGTCCAAACTGTCCATCTGTGAATTCCCACCCCTTTTCTTCACCACGGACCCCACTAGGACATGCAAACTACACTAGGACTAACTAGAGCCTTGCTATTAAATACAAATTCAAACTCAAAAAAACCCAAACTCAAACATTATGTCAATTGATAATATGAAGAGAGTGGTCGGAATGCGCGTTGTAATTAACTCTTTCATTGCAATACTGTTAAGTAGAGCGCTATAGGGTCTACTTTATGTCACGCGCTACGTATATCCTACGTATATTAGGAAGCGTTCTGCCTCGATGCTTGACCGAGTCCGCCAGAGTACCAACGGCATCCTGATGGTAATTAGGGACAAACCATCATGCCCTATAATGAGACGTTGGGTGCACATCCACTGCAACGCAAATAAGGGGCACCTTGGGCACCTCCCAATATGAAACGATTCATAATGTTAGAAATTTAATGTAATTTAATTGATTTTATTTAGATGTTTTAATTTGATTTAATTGATTTAATTTAATTTGATTTAATTTAATTTAATTGATTTAATTTGATTGATTTGATTTAATTGATTTAATGTAAGTGATTTCATATAATTCTATACTTACTAACATAGTTATTTAAGTCAATTTACTAACAAATATGGATCTTTATCTGAAATAAACATTTATTATTATTATTATATCAAAGTACCGTGTTGGTCGTTGGTTCCAGGCGCGGAGGAGGCTGCGTCGGGCCTGGCGCTGGTGAAGGCGTCGGGCGAGGGCGCGGGTGACGCGGGTGACGCGGCGGGTGACGCGGGTGTCGCGGGTGACGCGGCGTGCGCGCGGCAGTACGAGCGCGGCGTGGTGTTCTACCTGCGCGACCAGCGCGTGGTGGGCGTGCTGCTCTGGAACCTGTTCAACCGGATGCACGTCGCGAGACAGGTGCGCGGGTCCACCGGACCGACACGCCCGCTCGTAGTCACTGACGTTACTATGAGTGGTGCGAACGCACAGGGACCCAAAAATCAATAGGAGTCTGGGCACTTGGTGCGTTCGCGAGTCGCATAGTAATGTTATTTGCGTAACGGTTATTGAGCTTGCTGTTGGTTCCGTAGCGTTGGCACTTCAGCAATGCACATCATCCGCTGGTCTGTTGCGCTGCCACGCCGCACAGCACTACACACAGTCGTATGTGATGTGTTATCATGGTTGTAGTATATTTACTTAAATCGACACAGATGTCTAAGAATAAGAAGAGAGTAGGAACTATTTTTTTATCAAAATTTTATAACTAAAACAGTTACCATAACTGAGCCTTGTGTGTGAGCACATGTGTTTTATTTATGCGTGTGGTTATTGTTGATTGAAGCTCTATGTCATGTTTGTGTATGACTTATCAAATGTTATTGGGATGACAGGACTTGAAAATATGTGTTATAATATGTGTTTCAAGGCCTGTATTTATTTTTATAGTATAGCATATCATAGTGGCCTCCCGTTGCGCGATGGAAAGCGGAAGCGAGGCCCAAGTAGCTACAGCTACTGCCACCAGTAACCCAACAATCACTTAACATTTGCCATCGCTATGCCGCTCTGTAAGGGTACTCTGACTGTACACCTAGTGATCCCGAAGGGCGGCTGAAGTCAGCACATCAGATACATGCGAGCACGTCCGCTACGCAAGTATATCTATCTATACCAAATACTAATAAACAGTCAAGAACATCTACACAAAGATGTATCAAAATTATTTACTGTTCTATTTCACAATTATTAGCTTACATCGATTGACGCTTATGTCGAGAGCCGAGTGTCTGACGGTGGCCGCGTTCGCAGGTGCTGCGGCGGGGCGAGTTCGAGGACCTGTTCGAGGTGGCGAAGCTGTTCTCGCTGCACGAGGACGAGTGAGCGCGGCCGGGCGTGTACATAGTGTGATGACTGCTAATAAACATTCGCAACCTCGTCTTGAGTTTTATTTGCATCACCTGGATGGTGTGGAGGGACGTGGCGAGGAGTAGCGGGAGTAGGGGAGCATGTTGGTGGCGCCGAGGGGCTGTGGAGGCTGCATTACAAAATTACCCTTTCAAAATAAGGCCTACTTGTGCCTTCCTCCGTTCGCTTATATTATAAAAGCGCTGAGTTGCAGCGTATGCAGCGATGGCAGCGCTGTCAGCATCAAGTGTAGGGGTTGCTCCATCGTATCGTGAGCAGCACAGCATCCATCACTGCCTGCGCTGAGCTGCAGCGCTCCCCTGCAGCGCCTTCAGCGTTTGCAGCGGTCGCTGTAGCAAGTGTAGGGATTGCTCCAGCGCTGAGCAGCAGCGCCGTCAGCGTACGCAGCGGTCGCTGTAGCAAGTGTAGGGATTGCTCCAGCGCTGAGCTGCAGCGCCGTCAGCATATGCAGCGGTCTATTGAAGTCTTTATTACTATTTGTGTATTGGCGGCAAAAGGGTTAATTCTATATATGTAAGTAGATAGATGATTATATAAATATTTAATGTCTAAAAGATTGTGTTACGAAATAAATGTTATTGCCGAAATTATAAAGGAAAGAAAATTTTATACAAGAATATCTGCGGCGGTTGAAAGGGTTAAAAGAGGTTAACGGGTGCCCAGAAGAGAGGGAAGATGAGGGTTGCCAATGGTATTCAGAAATTAAAAGAATTTTGAAGATCGGTTGAGAAATGAGAAAGTTATGAATGAAAAACATAATATAATTTTTGCTGAAGGAGACCTCAAAATCCAGTAAATAGTACCGGAAAATGTAAGGGAAGCTTTCTCCAGCATCCTATATTTCAAAAACATCAGTCTCACGACTGCGAAGCATAGCCACCACTTATATTGTTGATGTTGATGCTGATGCTGATGCTTTTTTATATAATACGTCGGACTACTTATGCGAATCCAGAAAACGTAATGATACCGCGATGTAACTAGGGACATCGCCATCTGTGTGAAAAAAATGTCACTAATCTATTCCCGGGCACATTCAGTAAGGAGGTATGCGGTCCAATCCAACGTAAAGTTTTTAAACAGCATTTTATTTCTCGAGTCAAGTATAGGAGGTACTATCACCCCCTTTCTGTCAACCGATCGATCTTAATCAATGTCCAAGATGGCCGTCGCTAGAAATTGGGAAAAAACCCCTTTTATTGCTTAAACCCAGTCAGTATGGATATCAAATGAAGGGGCTTGGCAAGTAAAATTAGGTATTATGTACGAAATCAATATCCGAGATGACCGTCGCCAGGAAATGGCAAAAAACCCTGTTGTTGCTTGAACCCCATCAATATGGGTATCAAATGAAAGGGCTTGGCAAGTACTAAAAGGTACTAAGTACGAAATCAATATCCGAGATAACCATCGCGAGGAATTGGCAAAAAACCCTGTTGTTGCTTGAACCCCATCAATATGGGTATCAAATGAAAGGGCTTGGCAAGTACTAAAAGGTACTAAGTACGAAATCAATATCCGAGATAACACCATCGCGAGGAATTGGCAAGAAACGCTGTTGTTGCTTGAACCCCATCAATATGGGTATCAAATGAAAGGGCATGGCAAGTACTAAAAGGTACTAAGTACGAAATCAATATCCGAGTTAACCGTCGCGAGGAATTGGCAAAAAACCCTGTTGTTGCTTGAACCCCATCAATATGGGTATCAAATGAAAAGGCTTGGCAAGTACTAAAAGGTACTAAGTACGAAATCAATATCCGAGATGACCGTCGCCAGGAATTGGCAAGAAACGCTGTTGTTGCTTGAACCCCATCAATATGGGTATCAAATGAAAGGGCATGGCAAGTACTAAAAGGTACTAAGTACGAAATCAATATCCGAGATAACCGTCGCGAGGAATTGGCAAAAAACCCTGTTGTTGCTTGAACCCCATCAATATGGGTATCAAATGAAAGGGCTTGGCAAGTACTAAAAGGTACTAAGTACGAAATCAATATCCGAGATGACCGTCGCCAGGAATTGGCAAGAAACGCTGTTGTTGCTTGAACCCCATCAATATGGGTATCAAATGAAAGGGCATGGCAAGTACTAAAAGGTACTAAGTACGAAATCAATATCCGAGTTGGCCGTTGCTAACCTAACCTTTTAAAACCTAACTCTTTTTAACCTAACACTTTTAAACCTAACTCCTTTTAACCTAACACTTTTTAACCTAATACTTTTGAACCTTACTCCTTTAAACCTAACTAATTTTGACCTAACTCCTTTTAACCTAACTTCTTTTAACCTAACTCCTTTTAACCTAACTTCTTTTAACCTAACTCCTTTTAACCTAACACGTTTTAACCTAACCCTTTTTAACCTAACACTTTTGAACCTTACTCCTTTAAACCTAACTAATTATGACCTAACTCCTTTTAACTTAACTTCTTTTAACCTAACTCCTTTTAACCTAAATTCTTTTAACCTAACACGTTTTAACCTAACTCTTTTTAACCTAACACTTTTAAACCTAACTCTTTTTAACCTAACACTTTTGAACCTAACTAATTTTGACCTAACTCCTTTTAACCTAACTCTTTTTAACCTAACTCTTTTTAACTTAACACTTTTAAACCTAACTCTTTTTAACCTAACACTTTTGAACCTTACTCCTTTAAGCCTAACTAATTTTGACCTAACTCCTTTTAACCTAACTTCTTTTAACCTAACTTCTTTTAACCTAACTCCTTTTAACCTAACACGTTTTAACCTAACTCTTTTTAACCTAACTCTTTTTAACCTAACACTTTTAAACCTAACTCTTTTTAACCTAACACTTTTGAACCTAACTCTTTTTAACCTAACACTTTTGAACCTAACTTCTTTAAACCTAACTAATTTTGATCTAACTCCTTTTAACCTAACTTCTTTTAACCTAACTCCTTTTAACCTAACACGTTTTAACCTAACTTCTTTTAACCTAACACGTTTTAACCTAACTCTTTTTAACCTAACACTTTTAAACCTAACTCTTTTTAACCTAACACTTTTAAACCTAACTCCTTTTAACCTAACTAATTTTGACCTAACTCCTTTTAACCTAACTCTTTTTCACCTAAGACTTTTTAACCTAACCTTTTCAAACCTACACTTTTAAAGGAAGCGAGGGCGAAGCCCGAGCAGCGGCGCGAGGCCGAAGGCCGAGCGCCGCCGAGTTAGGTTCCGCCGAGTTAGGTTCCGCCGAGTTAGGTTCCGCCGAGTTAGGTTCCGCCGAGTTAGGTTCCGCCGAGTTAGGTTCCGCCGAGTTAGGTTCCGCCGAGTTAGGTTCCGCCGAGTTAGGTTCCGCCGAGTTAGGTTCCGCCGAGTTAGGTTCCGCCGAGTTAGGTTCCGCCGAGTTAGGTTCCGCCGAGTTAGGTTCCGCCGAGTTAGGTTCCGCCGAGTTAGGTTCCGCCGAGTTAGGTTAGGTTAGGTTAGGTTAGGTTAGGTTAGGTTAGGTTAGGTTAGGTTAGGTTAGGTTAGGTTAGGTTAGGTTAGGTGTAGGTTAGGTTAGGTTAGGTTAGGTTAGGTTAGGTAGGTTAGGTTAGGTAGGTTAGGTTAGGTTAGGTTAGGTTAGGTTAGGTTAGGTTAGGTTGGGGTACAACAAGGGAAGCCTCCACGCGTGGTCGTCTTGCAGACGGCCCGGCGTACCCCGGGCAACGGCGGGTGGTAGAGGTTGGCTACTACCCGACGGCTAATTCCCTGTGGGGAGCACGCACTTGTGCGTGGCTCCGGGAGCCAAGTGTTGGCGTCGATGACCCCCGACGCCTTCCACGGCTGTGCTTAGGCACACCCGATGGGGCCTTTTGGCCTGTGGGTCTCTCCCAATGGCGGGGTATTTGCCCGATTGGTGAGAGACGTGTTGTTGGACGCATTTTGCGTCGGTTGTCGGCGATGGTCGCAGGGGAAGAGGAGTGCCCTTCGGGGGATCTCGCGGTGTTTCGTTGCCGTCCTCCCTGTCTTCTGCGACCGTTGCCGCCTTACCCAAGATGGGGGCCTTTTGGCCTGTGGGTCTCTCCCAATGGCGGGGCGTTTGTCCGATTGGTGAGAGACGTGTTGTGGGACGCATTTTGCGTCGGTTTGTCGGCGATGGTCGCAGAGGAAGAGGAGTGCCCTTCGGGGGATCTCGCGGTGTTGTCGTTGCCGTCCTCCCTGTCTTCTGCGACCGTTGCCGCCTTACCAGAGGAGCCGTTTGACGGCGCGGGTTGGCAGTGTATCACTGCGGCGCGGCGGGTCCGATGGCCACGGTTCTCGTGGTCGTCGGATATGGTCCTTTTGGACTGGTCGCCGGGCAACCTGTTTCCCCTCGCTGGAGGGACCAGGGGGCTTGCCTTGACTGGCGAGCCCGAGTGGAGTGAGACCACAATAAAAAACCGCCTGTTATCCCGACTTCGGTCGGGACCAGGGGGCGCGAGCTCAAGTGGAGAAAACCACACTAAAAATCCACCGTGCGGTGGCGACTGCACGCCCGACGGGGTCCAGCGAGGGTTGGTGTGGGGACATCTCCCTTGCCTTGCACGGATCCCGTCCTTGGAGGAGGGCGACGGCTTCTGCCTGAGCCCTAGGCTGCCCCAAGTGGGGGGGCCAGTCGAGTCTGCGCAAGCGGACTGCGCTGGTGGTGGCGTGGTGTTATGGTTCATACCAAGATCCCACGTCATCATCACCCAAGGCGCGTTGACGGTGTAGACCGGGGTTTTTTAGTGGGTATTCTCCGTCTCGCTAACATCTAGAGGCGGAGTGAGTCCCACATAACCTGCTGCGTCCCCGAGTAGCAGGTATGCGTAAATGCATTTTCCCCCGGTGCAACAAAAAAAAAAAGGTTAGGTTAGGTTAGGTTAGGTTAGGTTAGGTTAGGTTAGGTTAGGTTAGGTTAGGTTAGGTTAGGTTAGGTTAGGTTAGGTTAGGTTAGGTTAGGTTAGGTTTTTTTTTTTTTTTTTTTTTTTTTTTTTTTTTTTTTTTTTTTTTTTTTTTGAAGATTTTGGGGAGAAATTTGAGTTTGTCTGTACTTGGTTTCGGTGACTATTGGCTATTTTGAGACGCAGAATAGTGAGTTTAGGTTTTGTGAGGAGTAACTTCTCTTGCGTGACAAGAGCCATAACGAATAAGTGAAAACGAAGGGTGAAAGTCACTGAAAGACAGAAGAATAGAAAGACGAATGTTAGAAAACGATTGTAGATGGAGCATATTGCTAAAGATTTAGTCAGAAGAAAATGAGATGCAAAAAGTTAGCTTAGGTTACAAGTGAGAAGCGAGGAGTGGTCACTTCCGTAGTCGGTCTGGTCTTGTAACCGACTCATCATCGCTTTTATGCGTGGACACTGCTTGGTGTTAGTAGCATTATGGGCGATATCGCCCTTTGTACACATACGTGCGTGGTATTTCGTGCAATTAAAGCACTTGCGCTTATTGTTGTCTCCTTTGAAGGGGCATTCAGGAAGTTGGTGGCCCTCACTAGCGCAATGAGCGCAAGGCTTTTTATCGCTCGTGCACTTTGCCTTAGTGTGTCCAAACTGAAGGCAGGTGTAACATTGGACAAAGCGGCTAAAGTCCTCAACGTGGACTCGACTGTGGTCCACGTTGAGTTTCCCGAGAGCGAGGATGGTTTTACGCATCTCGGGGGACACCTCGATAACCGCGTTGTAAAGTGTCACGTTCTTGTTGGTGGTCAGGAAACAAAGGCGACGAACCTCAATGTCGTTCTGGCACGTTAGGACATCGACTAGTTCTTCCTTGGTTATGTCCTTAGAAATTCCCTTAAGGATCATAAGGGGGGGACGTCGTTTGGCCGGTTCTGCCGTGAAAGCAGTTGAGGCCGTGGTGCGCTTGATGGTTTCGTCGCATTGTTCTGGCTTCTCAAACTCTATTCGGAGTTTGCCATTGGAGATGGGTTGTATCTTAACAGGGCATATTTATGCTTCCTGAAAGACACAACCTTTTTCCATTCGCTGACTACCTCAGCCGGTTTCTTAGAAACGTCATTGGCGGTCACAATGATGGCCGTTTGGTTTTGGGCGAAGGGGGGGTGGATTTCGCCATAGAGGCGTAGGAGACTGGGGACGCTGGCGGAACTTCGGGAGGAGCGACTACGGCGGATCTCAGCTCATCCTTGAAGGCGGCGAGTTCATGCTTCACCGCCGCAATCACGTCCTCCTTGATGCTCTCCGTAGCGTCCTTGGCTTCAATGATGCTCTCATGAAGCGTGGTATTCTTCGACTCATTAACAAATTGGTCCTTCAGCTCCCCCATGAGAAATTCCAGGCCGTAGGAAAGGAATTCGGTGCATTGAAAAATGCAGGACTTGTTTTCCTTAGTCAAACTTTTGTTTGCATTAAGGCAGTCATTATAGTACGAATGACGTTACGGGAGGACTTGTAATAGTCCTCGAAGGTCTTGACATCTCGTAGGTTGTAGTCCATGGTGATGACAACCTGTTCTCTCTGGGTACTCATGATGATGATCGCAGTTATTCACAATTGTTCGCACAGTAATCGCAGAGCACAGCTCTTTAGCCACCGGTCCTGCCACTCCGTTACGGTGGTCAGGACACGGTGTTGACAGGGGACGCGACGTGGACGCAAGCTGTGGGGGGTCCCCCGGTTAGGTTAGTTAGGTTAGGTTAGGTTAGGTTAGGTTAGGTTAGGTTAGGTTAGGTTAGGTTAGGTTAGGTTAGGTTTTTTTTTTTTTTTTTTTTTTTTTTTTTTTTTTTTTGATGAGTTTCGGTTATAATAAGTTATGTTTTCTGTTAGCGTTTTCTAGATTTCGGTGGTATGATAGTAGTGATGGTATTTCGTAACAAAGATGTAGCTTCTCTAACGTAATCAGAGCCATGACAAATTAACAAAAAGTTGGTGAGTTTGGGGCTTAATCTAGGAAAAACAGAAGATTTGAGTAGAATGGGTATTTAATTTAATTGGGGAGAGGATACAAAATATTTATGTCGGGATGAAATTTATGCAATATGATGAGTGTGGCTCTTGAGGCTTAGATAAAAGGTCTAAGTCCCATAGTCTGTCTGGTCCTGGAGACGGGCCATCATGGACTTTATTCGGGGGCACTGGCGGGAGTTTGTTGCATTGTGGGCTGTGTCACCCTTTGTACACATTTTCGCATTGTATTTTAGGCAATTATAGCATTGGCGTTTCTTGCTGTCGGTTTTGTAAGGGCACTCGGTGATTTGGTGACCCTCACTTGCACAATGTGCACAGGGCTTCTTTGTTGCCGTGCATTTGGACTTGGTATGTCCGTACTGGAGGCACACGTGACATTGCACGAATCGGCTGAAGTCCTCACGTGGACACGGCTGTGATCCACGTTGAGTCTTCCTAATGCGAGGATGGTGGTGCGCATTGCCGGAGTGACCTCCAGTACTGCATTATACAACGTGACGTTTCTGTTGCTGGTGAGGAAGCAGACGCGTGATATTTTTACGTCATTTTGGCCGTGCAGGACGTCCAAAAGTTCGTCTTTCGTCACATCTTTCGGGATGCCCTTCAGGATTAGAAGGGGAGGGCGTCGTTTGGCCTGTTCAGCCGAAAATCCCTTTAAGGACTGGGTGCGTTGGATGGTCTCATCACACTGTTCTGCCTTCTCAAACTCCACGCGTACCTTTCCGTTTGAGATCGGCTGGATTTTTGTAGGCGCGTATTTATGTTTTCGGAAAGAAACCACCTTCTTCCACTCGGAAGCGACTTCCAGTGGTTTCTTTGAAACATCGTCGGCTGTGATGATGATGGCCGGCTTTGTTCGGGGCGCTGTAGGTAGTTTGGCCGAGGCTACGGAGGCGTAAGACACCGCAGGAGCGGCGGCTACTGAAGGAGGTGGGGAAGATTTTATTTCCGCTCTAAGAGTGGCGAGTTCAGACTTCACAGCCTGAACTATTTCCTCCTTCAGGCCTGTCGTAGACTCTTTGACTTCACAGATGGATTCGTGGATTTCGTTCTCTCTGACTTCTTCAATAAATTCTCTTTTTAGGTCCTCAAAGACGTTGACACTCTGTCTGAGGAACCTGGTGCATTGAAAGATACATTCTTTATTCTCTCTGGTAAGGCTTTTATTCGCATTGAGGCAATCATCAATTGTTTGTATCACCTCGTTGGTAACTCTATAGTAGGAATCAAAGTCTGATATTTCGGTAATTCGACGCTCCATGGTAATTACCACAGACTCCTTCTGAGTAGACATCGTAGTACGCAGTCGCAATGATAACAATTATTCGCAATCGGTGCACAGAGCTCTTCAGCCGCCGGCCTGCCACTCCGTTACGGTGGTCAGGACGCGACGTTGCCCAGGGGACGCGACGTGGACGCAAGCTCTGTGGGGGGTCCCCCGGTTAGGTTAGGTTAGGTTAGGTTAGGTTAGGTTAGGTTAGGTTAGGTTAGGTTAGGTTAGGTTAGGTTAGGTTAGGTTAGGTTAGGTTAGGTTAGGTTAGGTTAGGTTAGGTTAGGTTAGGTTAGGTTAGGTTAGGTTAGGTTAGGTTAGGTTAGGTTAGGTTTTTTTTTTTTTTTTTTTTTTTTTTTTGAATTGATTTAGGACAAAAATTGTGAAGATATCTGTTCAGATTTTCTATGGTTGTTGGCTATTTTAAGGCGCAGAAACTGTTGGTATAGACGAAAAATTTGAAACTTCTCTTGCATGACAAGAGCTATTGGAAATAGAGTGTGTCGATGGGAAAGGTCATAGAAAGACAGAAAGGTAGAAGGGATAATTAGAGAGAAGTGTTGTAGATGGTACAGAATTTGCTAAAAATTTAGTCTGGAAATTTAGTGGACAGTAAGATGATTTGAGTTTCAGTATGGAAGTGAAGAAAAGGAGAGTTTCACTTTCCATAATCTGTTTGGTCCTGTAAGCGTGACATCATTGCTTTGATACGAGGACACTGCCGGGTGTTTGTGGCGTTATGGGCGACGTCGCCTCGGGTGCACATTTTGGCGTGGTATTTTGTGCAATTATAGCACTTCTTTTTCGCAGGGTCATTTTTGTGGGGGCAATCAGGGAGACGATGGCCCTCGCTTGCGCAATGGGCACAGGGCTTTTTGTCGCTACTACACTTTGTCTTAGTGTGCCCGTACTGAAGACAAGTGTAGCACTGCACAAAGCGGCTAAAGTCCTCAACGTGGACACGACTGTGGTCCACGTTGAGTTTCCCGAGGGCCAAGATGGTGCGGCGCATCTCGGGGGACACCTCAATAACCGCATTGTATAGGGTGGTGTTCTTGTTCGATGTTAGGAAGCACAGGCGGTTGACATCGATATCGTTTTGGCACTTAAGTACGTCAAGGAGCTCGTCTTTAGTGACTTCCTTGGAAATGCCTTTCAAAATGAGAAGCGGGGGGCGGCGTTTGGCTGGCTCCGCCGTGAAGGCGGGAGAAGCCGTGGTGCGCTTTATTGTCTCCTCGCACTGTTCCGGCTTTTCAAATTCGATGCGAAGTTTTCCGTTCGAAATCGGCTGAATTTTGACAGGAGCGTATTTGTGCTTTCGGAAGGACACGACCTTCTTCCACTCGCTGACAACTTCAGCCGGTTTCTTCGAAACATCATTGGCGCAAACAATGATGGCAGGCTTGGTTTTGGGCGAAGGGGGGGTAGATTTAGCCATAGAGGCATACGATGTCGGGAGCGCAACCGGGACTTGTGGAGAGGCAATTGGGGCGGATCTCAGCTCCTCCTTGAAGGCAGCGAGTTCACTTCTCACCGCCGAAATCACCTCATCCTTAATACACTCGGTTGCGTCCTTAGCTTCTAAGATGGACTCGTGAAGCGTTGTATTTTTCGACTCATTGACGAATTGGTCCTTCAGCTCCCCCATGAGGAATTCCAGACCATAGGACAAGAACTCTGTGCATTTAAAAATGCAGGACTTATTCTCCTTAGTCAAACTTTTGTTTGCATTAAGGCAGTCGTTGATAGTGCGGATGACGTTGCGGGAGGATTTGTAGTAATCCTCGAAGGTTTTGACATCACTTAGGTTGTAGTCCATGGTGATGACAACAGATTCGCGTTGGGTACTCATGATGAGCGCAGTTAATCACAATCGATCGCAGTTGATAACAAGAGCACAGCTCTTTAGCCACCGGTCCTGCCACTCCGTTACGGTGGTCAGGACACGGTGTTGACAGGGGACGCGACGAGGACGCAAGCTGTGGGGGGTCCCCCGGTTAGGTTAGGTTAGGTTAGGTTAGGTTAGGTTAGGTTAGGTTAGGTTAGGTTAGGTTAGGTTAGGTTAGGTTAGGTTAGGTTAGGTTAGGTTAGGTTAGGTTAGGTTAGGTTAGGTTAGGTTAGGTTAGGTTAGGTTAGGTTAGGTTAGGTTAGGTTAGGTTAGGTTAGGTTAGGTTAGGTTAGGTTAGGTTAGGTTAGGTTAGGTTAGGTTAGGTTAGGTTAGGTTAGGTTAGGTTAGGTTAGGTTAGGTTAGGTTAGGTTAGGTTAGGTTAGGTTAGGTTAGGTTAGGTTAGGTTAGGTTAGGTTAGGTTAGGTTAGGTTAGGTTAGGTTAGGTTAGGTTTTTTTTTTTTTTTTTTTTTTTTTTTTTTTTTTTTTTTTGATGAGTTTAGGTTAAAATAAGTAGTGTTTTCTGTTAATGTTTTCTAGATTTTGGTGTCACGATAGTAGTATGGTATTTAGTAACAAAGGTGTAGCTTCTCTAACGTAATCAGAGCTATGACAAATTAACAAAATGTTGGTGAATTGGGGCTTAATCTAGGAAAAACAGAAGATTTGAGTTGAATGGGTATTTAATTTAATTGGGGAAAAAGATGCAAAATATTTATGTCGGGATGAAATTTACACAAAATGATGAAATTGTGGCTCTTGAGGCTTAGATGAGATATCTAGGTCCCATAGTCTGTCTGGTCCTGAAGGCGGGCCATCATGGACTTAATTCGGGGGCATTTCCGGGAGTTTGTGGCATTGTGGGCTGTATCACCCTTTGTGCACATCTTTGCATGATACTTGACGCAGTTGTAGCACTGGCGTTTAGTGCTGTCATTTTTGTGAGGGCACTCGTTGACCTGGTGACCCTCACTTGCGCAGTGTGCACAAGGCTTCTTAGCAGCCGTACATTTGGCCTTTGTATGGCCGTACTGGAGGCATACGTGACATTGCACGAATCGGCTGAAGTCCTCAACGTGGACACGGCTGTGATCCACATTGAGTCTTCCCAATGCGAGGATGTTGGTGCGCATTGCCGGAGTGACCTCCAGTACCGCGTTATACAGAGTCACGTTTCTGTTGCTGGTGAGAAAACAGAGGCGCGATATTTCGATGTCGTTTTGGCCATGGAGGACGTCTAGGAGTTCGTCCTTGTTAATTTCTTTGGGGATGCCCTTCAAGATTAGAAGAGGGGCACGCCGTTTGGCCTGTTCGGCCGAAAATCCTTTCACGGATTGGGTGCGTTTTATAGTTTCTTCGCACTGCTCTGCCTTCTCAAACTCCACGCGTAGCTTCCCGTTTGAGATCGGCTGTATTTTCGTTGGCGCGTATTTGTGTTTGCGGAAAGAAACCACCTTCTTCCACTCTGAGGCGACTTCCAGTGGTTTCTTTGACACGTCATCGGCTGTGATAATAATAGCCGGCTTGGTTCGGGGCGCTTCTGGTTGTTGTTTGGCCGAGGCCACGGAGGCATAGGACACAACAGGGGCGGTGGTTAAAGTCTGGGGTAGAGAGGATTTTAGGTCTTCTTTGAACGCAGCTAATTCAGACTTAACTGCCTGAATTACTTCTTCCTTTATGCCTGTTGCGGAATCTCGAACCTCGCATAGAGACTCATGGATGAAGTTCTCCTTAGCTTCAGCGACGAAATCATCTTTAAGGTCGTATCTGATGGCATTTGCTTGATGTAGGAACTCGACGCATTTATTAATGCAGGCCTTGTTCTCTTTGGTCAGGCTTTTGTTGGCGGTTAAGCATTCTGTTATGGTTCGTAGTACATCCTTGGTAATTTCATAACAGGACTCAAAGTCCGTTATGTCTTTCCGGTCGTAGTTCATGGTAATCACCACAGTCTCCTTCTGAGTGGTAGTCATTTTCGCAGTGTAATTCGCAGTAAGTCGCAGTTAAATCGCATAGATCGCAGTTATCGCAGAAAGGCACAGAGCTCTTTAGCCGCCGGCCTGCCACTCCGTTACGGTGGTCAGGACGCGACGTTGCCCAGGGGACGCGACGTGGACGCAAGCTCTGTGGGGGGTCCCCCGGTTAGGTTAGGTTAGGTTAGGTTAGGTTAGGTTAGGTTAGGTTAGGTTAGGTTAGGTTAGGTTAGGTTAGGTTAGGTTAGGTTAGGTTAGGTTAGGTTAGGTTAGGTTAGGTTAGGTTAGGTTAGGTTAGGTTAGGTTAGGTTAGGTTAGGTTAGGTTAGGTTAGGTTAGGTTAGGTTAGGTTAGGTTAGGTTAGGTTAGGTTAGGTTAGGTTAGGTTAGGTTAGGTTAGGTTAGGTTAGGTTAGGTTAGGTTAGGTTAGGTTAGGTTAGGTTAGGTTAGGTTAGGTTAGGTTAGGTTAGGTTAGGTTAGGTTAGGTTAGGTTAGGTTAGGTTAGGTTAGGTTAGGTTAGGTTAGGTTAGGTTTTTTTTTTTTTTTTTTTTTTTTTTTTTTTTTTTTTTTTTTTTTGGATGAGTTTTGGTTAAAATATGGGGATTTTCTGTACAGTTATTCTAAGATTTTGGGCTATTGGGACACAGTAAGACAAATTATGGACAAATTGGTAACTTCTCTAGCATGACCAGAGCTATGGCTATTGGAGTTTATTGGGGCAAATTCTAAGAAACACAGAAGTTTTGGTGGTGAAATTGGAGAAAGTTTGTAGATGGGACAGATATAGCAAGAAGATGTCAGATAAAATTTTAAGAAAAATAGAAGTGTGGTTTAGAGAAAGTTTAGACTTAGAAGGAGAGATTTTTCTAAGTCCCGAAATCTGTTTGGTCCTGTAAGCGGGCCATCATAGCCTTTATACGGGGACACTGTCGGGCGTTGGTGGCATTATGCGTTACATCGCCTCGGGTGCACATTTTAGCATTATATTTTGCGCAGTTATAACACTTACGCTTTGCAGCGTCGCTCTTGTATGGGCACTCCGAGACCTGATGTCCCTCGCTTGCACAATGGGCACATGGCTTTTTAGCCGCGGTGCATTTAGCCTTAGTGTGCCCGTATTGCAGGCACACATGGCATTGGACGAAACGGCTGAAGTCCTCAACGTGGACACGGCTGTGATCCACGTTGAGTCTCCCGAGAGCGAGGATGGCAGTACGCATCTCGGGAGTGACTTCCAGCACGGCGTTATATAGAGTGGTGTTTTTGTTTGTGGTGAGAAAACACAGTCGAGCAATTTTGACGTCATTTTGGCAATGTAGGACCTCTATTAGTTCGTCCTTTGAGACGTCCTTAGAGATCCCCTTGAGAATCATGAGAGGTGGTCTTCGCTTGGCTGGTTCTGCAGAAAAGCCTTTGACAGCTTTTGTGCGGTCAATCGTCTCAGTGCATTGCTCTTGTTTCTCAAACTCAACCCGCAGCTTGCCGTTTGAGATGGGCTGGATCTTCACCGGGGCGTATTTTTGTTTCCGGAAGGAAACAACTTTCTTCCACTCGGTTACGACCTCGGTTGGCTTTTTGGAGACATCGTCGGCCGTGATGATGATGGCCGGCTTAGTTCGGGGCGCAGGGGGTTGATTTTTCGGGGAGGCTACGGAGGCATAGGACACCGGCGAAACGGCTCCTAAAGAGTTATGAAGCGCTGAAGGCGTCATCCCATCTTTGAAGGAGGCGAGTTCAGACCTGACGGCCTGCAATATCTCCTCCTTCAAGCCTGTTGTAGTCTCCCGAACCTCACAGATGGATTCGTGAAGGGTAGTTTCTTTTGATTCTGCAACAAATTGATCCTTTAGTTCACCGTAAAGGAACTCAAGTCCGTAGGAGAGAAAGTCGGTGCATTTTAAAATGCAATGTTTATTGTCCTTGGTGAGACTCTTGTTCGCACCAAGGCAATCATTGATGGTTCGTATCACTTCGCGGGTTATTTTGTAATACGATTTGAAGTCTTTCAATTCGTCGAGTTGGTGGGTCATCGTAATGACCACTGGCTCTCGTTGAGTAGTCATGTTGGAACGCAGATGATAGCAAGTTTTCGCAGTTAGTTCGCAATCGGTGCACAGAGCTCTTCAGCCGCCGGCCTGCCACTCCGTTACGGTGGTCAGGACGCGACGTTGCCCAGGGGACGCGACGTGGACGCAAGCTCTGTGGGGGGTCCCCCGGTTAGGTTAGGTTAGGTTAGGTTAGGTTAGGTTAGGTTAGGTTAGGTTAGGTTAGGTTAGGTTAGGTTAGGTTAGGTTAGGTTAGGTTAGGTTAGGTTAGGTTAGGTTAGGTTAGGTTAGGTTAGGTTAGGTTAGGTTAGGTTAGGTTAGGTTAGGTTAGGTTAGGTTAGGTTAGGTTAGGTTAGGTTAGGTTAGGTTAGGTTAGGTTAGGTTAGGTTAGGTTAGGTTAGGTTAGGTTAGGTTAGGTTAGGTTAGGTTAGGTTAGGTTAGGTTAGGTTAGGTTAGGTTAGGTTAGGTTAGGTTAGGTTAGGTTAGGTTAGGTTAGGTTAGGTTAGGTTAGGTTAGGTTAGGTTAGGTTAGGTTAGGTTAGGTTAGGTTAGGTTAGGTTAGGTTAGGTTAGGTTAGGTTAGGTTAGGTTAGGTTAGGTTAGGTTAGGTTAGGTTAGGTTAGGTTAGGTTAGGTTAGGTTAGGTTAGGTTAGGTTAGGTTAGGTTAGGTTAGGTTAGGTTAGGTTAGGTTAGGTTAGGTTAGGTTAGGTTAGGTTAGGTTAGGTTAGGTTAGGTTAGGTTAGGTTAGGTTAGGTTAGGTTAGGTTAGGTTAGGTTAGGTTAGGTTAGGTTAGGTTAGGTTAGGTTAGGTTAGGTTAGGTTAGGTTAGGTTAGGTTAGGTTAGGTTAGGTTAGGTTAGGTTAGGTTTTTTTTTTTTTTTTTTTTTGGATGAGTTTTGGTAAAATTATGGGGATTTTCTGTACAGTTATTCTAAGTTTTTGGGCTATTGGGACACAGTAAGACAAATTATGGACAAATTGGTAACTTCTCTAGCATGACCAGAGCTATGGCTATTGGAGTTTATTGGGGCAAATTCAAAGAACACAGAAGTTTTGGTGGTGAGATTGGAGAAAGTTTGTAGAGGGGACAGATATAGCAAGAAGATGTCAGATAAGATTTTGAGAAAATAGAAGTGAGGTTTAGAGAAAAGTTTAGACTTAGAAGGAGGGATTTTTCTAAGTCCCGTAATCTGTTTGGTCCTGTAAGCGGGCCATCATAGCCTTTATACGGGGACACTGTCGGGCGTTTGTGGCATTGTGCGTTACATCGCCTCGGGTGCACATTTTAGCATTATATTTTGCGCAGTTATAACACTTACGCTTTGCAGCGTCGCTCTTGTATGGGCACTCCGAGACTTGATGTCCCTCGCTTGCACAATGGGCACATGGCTTTTTGGCCGCGGTGCATTTAGCCTTAGTGTGCCCGTATTGCAGGCACACATGGCATTGGACGAAACGGCTGAAGTCCTCAACGTGGACACGGCTGTGATCCACGTTGAGTCTCCCGAGAGCGAGGATGGTGTTACGCATCTCGGGAGTGACCTCCAGCACTGCGTTGTATAGGGTGGTATTCTTGTTTGTTGTTAAGAAGCACAAGCGAGCAATTGAAACATCATTCTGACACTGCAGGACGTCCAGTAATTCGTCCTTAGAGACGTCTTTAGGGATCCCCTTGAGGATCATGAGTGGGGGTCTCCTTTTGGCGGGCTCGGCAGAAAAACCTTTGACGGTCTTTGTGCGGTTGATGGTTTCGCTGCAATGCTCATGCTTCTCAAACTCAACCCGCAGTTTGCCGTTTGAGATGGGTTGTATTTTAACTGGGGCATACTTTTGTTTCCGGAATGACACTACTTTTTTCCATTCTGTCACGACCTCGGTTGGTTTCTTGGAAACATCGTCGGCCGTGACTATGATGGCTGGCTTCGTTCGGGGCGCTTTGGGTAGTTTTTTGGACGACGAGGCTACAGAGGCATAGGACACCGCAGTATCGGTTCCCAAAGAGTTATGGGGCTCATAAGGCCTCATCCCATCTTTGAAGGAGGCGAGTTCAGACCTGACGGCCTGCAATATCTCCTCCTTCAAGCTCGACGTAGTCTCGCGGACCTCACAAATGGACTCCTGTAATGTTGCTTCTTTGGCTTCTGCGACGAATTGGTCCTTAAGCTCTCCGTTAAGGAACTCTAAGCCATATAGGAGGTAATCTGTACATTTTAGGATACAGTGCTTGTTGTCCTTGGTGAGACTCTTGTTCGCACCAAGGCAATCATTGATGGTATGGATAACATCTTTGGTTATCTTGTAGTAGGCTTTGAAGTCGGTGAGTTCATCAAGGTCGTGGGTCATCTTAATGACCACGGGCTCTCGTTGAGTAGTCATATTGAGAATACTTGTTCGCAGATGATAACACTTGTTCGCATATAGTTCGCAGTTGGTGCACAGAGCTCTTTAGCCGCCGGCCTGCCACTCCGTTACGGTGGTCAGGACGCGACGTTGCCCAGGGGACGCGACGTGGACGCAAGCTCTGTGGGGGGTCCCCCGGTTAGGTTAGGTTAGGTTAGGTTAGGTTAGGTTAGGTTAGGTTAGGTTAGGTTAGGTTAGGTTAGGTTAGGTTAGGTTAGGTTAGGTTAGGTTAGGTTAGGTTAGGTTAGGTTAGGTTAGGTTAGGTTAGGTTAGGTTAGGTTAGGTTAGGTTAGGTTAGGTTAGGTTAGGTTAGGTTAGGTTAGGTTAGGTTAGGTTAGGTTAGGTTAGGTTAGGTTAGGTTAGGTTAGGTTAGGTTAGGTTAGGTTAGGTTAGGTTAGGTTAGGTTAGGTTAGGTTAGGTTAGGTTAGGTTAGGTTAGGTTAGGTTAGGTTAGGTTAGGTTAGGTTAGGTTAGGTTAGGTTAGGTTAGGTTAGGTTAGGTTAGGTTAGGTTAGGTTAGGTTAGGTTAGGTTAGGTTAGGTTAGGTTAGGTTAGGTTAGGTTTAGGTTAGGTTAGGTTAGGTTAGGTTAGGTTAGGTTAGGTTAGGTTAGGTTAGGTTAGGTTAGGTTAGGTTAGGTTAGGTTAGGTTAGGTTAGGTTAGGTTAGGTTAGGTTAGGTTAGGTTAGGTTAGGTTAGGTTAGGTTAGGTTAGGTTAGGTTAGGTTAGGTTAGGTTAGGTTAGGTTAGGTTAGGTTAGGTTAGGTTAGGTTAGGTTAGGTTAGGTTAGGTTAGGTTAGGTTAGGTTAGGTTAGGTTAGGTTAGGTTAGGTTAGGTTAGGTTAGGTTAGGTTAGGTTAGGTTAGGTTAGGTTAGGTTAGGTTAGGTTAGGTTAGGTTAGGTTAGGTTAGGTTAGGTTAGGTTAGGTTAGGTTAGGTTAGGTTAGGTTAGGTTAGGTTAGGTTAGGTTAGGTTAGGTTAGGTTAGGTTAGGTTAGGTTAGGTTAGGTTAGGTTAGGTTAGGTTAGGTTAGGTTAGGTTAGGTTAGGTTAGGTTAGGTTAGGTTAGGTTAGGTTAGGTTAGGTTAGGTTAGGTTAGGTTAGGTTAGGTTAGGTTAGGTTAGGTTAGGTTAGGTTAGGTTAGGTTAGGTTAGGTTAGGTTAGGTTAGGTTAGGTTAGGTTAGGTTAGGTTAGGTTAGGTTAGGTTAGGTTAGGTTAGGTTAGGTTAGGTTAGGTTAGGTTAGGTTAGGTTAGGTTAGGTTAGGTTAGGTTAGGTTAGGTTAGGTTAGGTTAGGTTAGGTTGGTTAGGTTAGGTTAGGTTAGGTTAGGTTAGGTTAGGTTAGGTTAGGTTAGGTTAGGTTAGGTTAGGTTAGGTTAGGTTAGGTTAGGTTAGGTTAGGTTAGGTTAGGTTAGGTTAGGTTTTTTTTTTTTTTTTTTTTTTTTTTGATTAGTTTTGGTCAAGATTTTGGAAGATATCTGTACAATTTTTCTATGTTTGTTGGCTATTTTGAGACGCTGGAACTGTTAGTAGAGACGAAGATTAGAAACTTCTCTTGCGTGACAAGAGCTATTGGAGAATAGGTATTACGAAGGGAGAAGACATAGAAAGACAGAAATGATAGAAGGGATAGAAATGGAGAAGTGTTGTAGATGGTGCATAATTTGCTAAAGAATTTAGTCTAAGAAGATAAATTGCAGAAGATGACTTAGGTTTCAGGATGGGAAGTGAGAAGAGGTTCACTTCCCATAGTCCGTTTGATCTTGTAAGCGTGTCATCATCGCTTTGATGCGGGGACACTGCCGGGTGTTGGTGGCGTTATGAGCAACATCGCCCTTAGTACACATTTTGGCGTGATACTTGGTACAATTGTAGCACTTCTTTTTGTTTGGGTCGCTCTTATGTGGACAATCGGGGAGACGATGCCCTTCGCTCGCGCAATGGGCACAGGGCTTTTTGTCGCTCGTACACTTTGCCTTCGTGTGTCCGTACTGAAGGCAAGTGTAGCATTGCACAAAGCGGCTAAAGTCCTCAACGTGGACACGACTGTGATCCACGTTGAGTTTACCGAGGGCCAAGATGGTGCGGCGCATCTCGGGGGACACTTCAATAACCGCATTGTATAAGGTCACATTTTTATTAGAGGTCAAAAAGCACAGGCGGTTGACATCGATATCATTCTGACACTTAAGAACGTCTAGGAGTTCGTCTTTGGTGACGTCTTTGGAGATGCCTTTCAGAATGAGAAGCGGGGGTCGACGTTTGGCTGGCTCCGCCGTGAAGGCTGGAGAAGCCGTGGTGCGCTTGATTGTCTCCTCGCACTGTTCGGGCTTTTCAAACTCGATCCGGAGTTTCCCGTTCGAGATGGGCTGTATTTTGACAGGAGCGTACTTGTGTTTACGGAAGGACACGACCTTCTTCCACTCACTGACAACTTCAGCCGGTTTTTTCGACACATCATTGGCACACACAATGATGGCAGGCTTGGTTTTGGGCGCGGGGGGTTGGTTTTTCGCAGAGGCTACGCAGGCGTAAGTCACCGCAGGAGCGGCGGCTACTGAAGGAGGCGAGGAAGATGTAATTTCCTCTTTGAAGAGGGCCAATTGAGACTTTACAGCCTCAATTATCTCCTCCTTCAGGCCCGACGTAGACTCGCGGACCTCGCAAATGGATTCGTGCAGGGTACTTTCTTTGGCTTCTGCGACGAATTGGTCCTTGAGTTCGCCAAACAGGAACTCCAACCCGTACGACAAAAACTCAGTGCATTTGAGAATGCATTGTTTATTCTCCTTGGTTAAACTCTTGTTTGCACCAAGGCAATCGTTAATGGTGCGTATGACACTACGGGTGGTCTTGTAGTAACTCGTAAAGTCGGTTAGCTCGCTAAGTTGATGGTCCATGGTGATGACCACAGACTCCTTCGAAGTAGACATCTTGAGATTCGCAATATGATAACAGGTGTTCGCAATTGTTCGCAATCAGTGCACAGAGCTCTTTAGCCGCCGGCCTGCCACTCCGTTACGGTGGTCAGGACGCGACGTTGCCCAGGGGACGCGACGTGGACGCAAGCTCTGTGGGGGGTCCCCCGGTTAGGTTAGGTTAGGTTAGGTTAGGTTAGGTTAGGTTAGGTTAGGTTAGGTTAGGTTAGGTTAGGTTAGGTTAGGTTAGGTTAGTTAGGTTAGGTTAGGTTAGGTTAGGTTAGGTTAGGTTAGGTTAGGTTAGGTTAGGTTAGGTTAGGTTAGGTTAGGTTAGGTTAGGTTAGGTTAGGTTAGGTTAGGTTAGTTAGGTTAGGTTAGGTTAGGTTAGGTTAGGTTAGGTTAGGTTAGGTTAGGTTAGTTAGGTTAGGTTAGGTTAGGTTAGGTTAGGTTAGGTTAGGTTAGGTTAGTAGGTTAGGTTAGGTTAGGTTAGGTTAGGTTAGGTTAGGTTAGGTTAGGTTAGGTTAGGTTAGGTTAGGTTAGGTTAGGTTAGGTTAGGTTAGGTTAGGTTAGGTTAGGTTAGGTTAGGTTAGTTAGGTTAGGTTAGGTTAGGTTAGGTTAGGTTAGGTTAGGTTAGGTTAGGTTAGGTTAGGTTAGGTTAGGTTAGGTTAGGTTAGGTTAGGTTAGGTTAGGTTAGGTTAGGTTAGGTTAGGTTAGGTTAGGTTAGGTTAGGTTAGGTTAGGTTAGGTTAGGTTAGGTTAGGTTAGGTTAGGTTAGGTTAGGTTAGGTTAGGTTAGGTTAGGTTAGGTTAGGTTAGGTTAGGTTTAGGTTAGGTTAGGTTAGGTTAGGTTAGGTTAGGTTAGGTTAGGTTAGGTTAGGTTAGGTTAGGTTAGGTTAGGTTAGGTTAGGTTAGGTTAGGTTAGTTTAGGTTAGGTTAGGTTAGGTTAGGTTAGGTTAGGTTAGGTTAGGTTAGGTTAGGTTAGGTTAGGTTAGGTTAGGTTAGGTTAGGTTAGGTTAGGTTAGGTTAGGTTAGGTTAGGTTAGGTTAGGTTAGGTTAGGTTAGGTTAGGTTAGGTTAGGTTAGGTTAGGTTAGGTTAGGTTAGGTTAGGTTAGGTTAGGTTAGGTAGGTTAGGTTAGGTTAGGTTAGGTTAGGTTAGGTTAGGTTAGGTTAGGTAGGTTAGGTTAGTTAGGTTAGTTAGGTTAGGTTAGGTTAGGTTAGGTTAGGTTAGGTTAGGTTAGGTTTGTTTTTTTTTTTTTTTTTTTTTTTTTTTTTTTTTTTTTGTGAGTTTCGGGCAAAATGTTTAGTTTATCTGTACATGTTTTCTCAGATATGAGACTATTAAGACGCAGGACATTCTATGGAGATACAGAATTAGTCAGTTTTGGCAAAAAGGTAACTTCTCTAGCATGACCAGAGCTATAACAAAGTTGATTTTATTGGGACGCAATCAAAGAAAGACAGAAGAATTTTCTAGGTTAATTGGGAAAATAGTTTGTAGAAGGGACTAAGGGGCAAGATATTTGTCAGTTGAATATTTTGGAAGAAAAGATTAGAGTTTAGATGGCATTTGGGACTGAGAAGAGATTTTCTAGTCCCCGTAATCGGTTTGGTCTTGAAGGCGGGCCATCATCGCCTTGATACGAGGACACTGGCGGGCGTTGGTAGCGTTGTGGGTCACATCGCCTCTGGTGCACATCTTCGCGTTGTACTTAGCGCAATTGTAGCACTTACGCTTTGTCGCGTCGGTCTTATTGGGGCACTCAGAGACTTGATGTCCCTCACTAGCGCAGTGGGCACAGGGCTTTTCTCCGCGGTGCATTTTGCCTTGGTGTGCCCGTATTGTAGGCACAGGTGGCACTGTACAAACCGGCTGAAGTCCTCAACGTGGACACGGCTGTGATCCACGTTGAGTCTCCCGAGAGCGAGGATGGTGGTACGCATCTCGGGAGTAACCTCCAGCACGGCGTTGTACAAGGTGGTATTCTTATTTGTGGTGAGGAAGCATAGTCGAGCAATAGACACATCATTTTGGCACTGCAGGACGTCCAGTAATTCGTCCTTGGACACGTCTTTCGGGATCCCCTTAAGGATCATGAGTGGGGGTCTCCTTTTAGCGGGCTCTGCAGAAAAGCCTTTGATGGCCTTTGTGCGATTGATGGTCTCGTTACAGTGCTCGTGCTTC
>CM062096.1:531166-576536 GCA_031163375.1 Conogethes punctiferalis | reverse complement strand
AGCAAATTTTTATTATTCAAATACCCTGTACCCAGTGTTCGACGAACCAATTCATTTGCAACACTATGGTGCCGTAATTTCAATTGCAGTGCTCATTGTTAACATTATCAAATGCCTGGAACAAATCGAATAATGCGTGTCCTTCTCGAACTCCGGTCGGGATTAATGTCGTAAGATCGAATACCACTTTCTACTGTTAAAACTATTGTGTCTGGAAATCTCGGTTTTATGATGTTAATGAGGTTGGTTTTTGCGTGTGTTGCAGCTGCTCCCTCCGCGCGAACAGTATGCGTCACCGCGCTTAGAGGCCTTACTGCACCTGGGTGTCCCCGAGCGAGCCCTGGCCGGCGGCTGCGCGACGTACGTGGCGCCCGAGGATGCGGGCGCGGCCGACGCGCTGGTGACGGTGCCGCCCACCAACAACGCGCTCAGCCTCGTGTACTGCGACGCGGGCGCCGCCTCCTTCACCAAGTACGTGTCGCGCCTGGCCGCGCCCGCGCACGGCTTCTACGTCATCGCGTGCGCCTACGCCGAGTGACGTCACGACGCGCTGGTGACGGTGCCGCCCACCAACAACGCGCTCAGCCTCGTGTACTGCGACGCGGGCGCCGCCTCCTTCACCAAGTACGTGTCGCGCCTGGCCGCGCCCGCGCACGGCTTCTACGTCATCGCGTGCGCCTACGCCGAGTGACGTCACGACGCGCTGGTGACGGTGCCGCCCACCAACAACGCGCTCAGCCTCGTGTACTGCGACGCGGGCGCCGCCTCCTTCACCAAGTACGTGTCGCGCCTGGCCGCGCCCGCGCACGGCTTCTACGTCATCGCGTGCGCCTACGCCGAGTGACGTCACGACGCGCTGGTGACGGTGCCGCCCACCAACAACGCGCTCAGCCTCGTGTACTGCGACGCGGGCGCCGCCTCCTTCACCAAGTACGTGTCGCGCCTGGCCGCGCCCGCGCACGGCTTCTACGTCATCGCGTGCGCCTACGCCGAGTGACGTCACGACGCGCTGGTGACGGTGCCGCCCACCAACAACGCGCTCAGCCTCGTGTACTGCGACGCGGGCGCCGCCTCCTTCACCAAGTACGTGTCGCGCCTGGCCGCGCCCGCGCACGGCTTCTACGTCATCGCGTGCGCCTACGCCGAGTGACGTCACGACGCGCTGGTGACGGTGCCGCCCACCAACAACGCGCTCAGCCTCGTGTACTGCGACGCGGGCGCCGCCTCCTTCACCAAGTACGTGTCGCGCCTGGCCGCGCCCGCGCACGGCTTCTACGTCATCGCGTGCGCCTACGCCGAGTGACGTCACGACGCGCTGGTGACGGTGCCGCCCACCAACAACGCGCTCAGCCTCGTGTACTGCGACGCGGGCGCCGCCTCCTTCACCAAGTACGTGTCGCGCCTGGCCGCGCCCGCGCACGGCTTCTACGTCATCGCGTGCGCCTACGCCGAGTGACGTCACGACGCGCTGGTGACGGTGCCGCCCACCAACAACGCGCTCAGCCTCGTGTACTGCGACGCGGGCGCCGCCTCCTTCACCAAGTACGTGTCGCGCCTGGCCGCGCCCGCGCACGGCTTCTACGTCATCGCGTGCGCCTACGCCGAGTGACGTCACGACGCGCTGGTGACGGTGCCGCCCACCAACAACGCGCTCAGCCTCGTGTACTGCGACGCGGGCGCCGCCTCCTTCACCAAGTACGTGTCGCGCCTGGCCGCGCCCGCGCACGGCTTCTACGTCATCGCGTGCGCCTACGCCGAGTGACGTCACGACGCGCTGGTGACGGTGCCGCCCACCAACAACGCGCTCAGCCTCGTGTACTGCGACGCGGGCGCCGCCTCCTTCACCAAGTACGTGTCGCGCCTGGCCGCGCCCGCGCACGGCTTCTACGTCATCGCGTGCGCCTACGCCGAGTGACGTCACGACGCGCTGGTGACGGTGCCGCCCACCAACAACGCGCTCAGCCTCGTGTACTGCGACGCGGGCGCCGCCTCCTTCACCAAGTACGTGTCGCGCCTGGCCGCGCCCGCGCACGGCTTCTACGTCATCGCGTGCGCCTACGCCGAGTGACGTCACGACGCGCTGGTGACGGTGCCGCCCACCAACAACGCGCTCAGCCTCGTGTACTGCGACGCGGGCGCCGCCTCCTTCACCAAGTACGTGTCGCGCCTGGCCGCGCCCGCGCACGGCTTCTACGTCATCGCGTGCGCCTACGCCGAGTGACGTCACGACGCGCTGGTGACGGTGCCGCCCACCAACAACGCGCTCAGCCTCGTGTACTGCGACGCGGGCGCCGCCTCCTTCACCAAGTACGTGTCGCGCCTGGCCGCGCCCGCGCACGGCTTCTACGTCATCGCGTGCGCCTACGCCGAGTGACGTCACGACGCGCTGGTGACGGTGCCGCCCACCAACAACGCGCTCAGCCTCGTGTACTGCGACGCGGGCGCCGCCTCCTTCACCAAGTACGTGTCGCGCCTGGCCGCGCCCGCGCACGGCTTCTACGTCATCGCGTGCGCCTACGCCGAGTGACGTCACGACGCGCTGGTGACGGTGCCGCCCACCAACAACGCGCTCAGCCTCGTGTACTGCGACGCGGGCGCCGCCTCCTTCACCAAGTACGTGTCGCGCCTGGCCGCGCCCGCGCACGGCTTCTACGTCATCGCGTGCGCCTACGCCGAGTGACGTCACGACGACTGCGACGAAAGTCTACGAACGTCTCATACGTTGAGTGACGTCGGCGTAATTCAACCTTACCTAGCTGTAAATGTCCTCTTTAGTTGCGTGTTTGGCATGAAACTCAATTAACTTAAACACGCGGTAATTCGGGATTCTGTTTAAGAATTTCGAAAACGGTTTCCCGTTTGAAATGTCCATTTGGAATCAGTAAATCCATCTCTAGACTTGTCACATTAACAGTAGTTCCGGAGTTTTCTTTCGAAATTTTGTACGGATATCAACTTTCATGTCATGGTAGTGTGTGTGACAAAACATCAGTCTGTAGTTCTAATTTCGGCCGCATGTCATAAGGTCAGGTAGGTCTGTAAACACATACAATCAGGAGGCTGACACAATAGGGCCCAACATAGGGTTATATGCCAGTTAAGCAAATTAGTTAACAGTTATTTTACACTGTTTTCTTTACTAGGAAATTGGTTTCTAGAATATTACAATTGCAACGATGAATAATAATGAATTTAGCACATAGGAAATATGTCAATTGTTTTTTCACTTATACAAAGTTTTGTGAGAACAACCATATTAGGACAGACCACCACTTATCTGTCAAATTTTCCCACAAAATGTAATTAGATAAATGGACCTTCATATTGGAGTAAAAGAGGTAGTGCATAGCGAATCTTCGCTCGAATTGAACCGCCAATTCGAGCGTCAAATAACCTCTGGGTCGTGTTTCTGCCGGTGAGTAGGGTTTCCGGAGCTCGTGGGCAGGAACAAAAACACCTTCACATTTAAATGGAACTTTATTCGTAACTATTTGTAATTTTAGTTTGAAGTATGTATTTGAAATCCAAATCAGATATATAGAGTATGGGATTTAGGCGTTCTGAAAATTGACAATGGGGGATTTGCGTGAGTCACCACGCTTGGCAGGCGGGTTGGTGACTGCAGCAGGTTTTATTTGTACAGGTAAACGATTGTGTTCGTTCCCTAATATGCCCTACCGTTACCTATATACATTTTATTATGTTATATTTGTCATGGAGGTTGGTGCATTACAATTTGTAATTTCAATTTTAAATATGATATTTTCAAGTTTGTTTTTAAGTTATCTATCTACATGTTAAAGTCATCCGCTATTTAAAAATTTAATTCTAAATATAAATTTTAGTTTAAAAATTGTGCTTTTAACCATTGAAATCTGACTTTATAAACTTTAACATTTGACAATATTAATTTGCTCGTGTTCAAATGATGTCCATTCGCAAGTGTAAGATATACTAGAGTACTCATGATTTGTATAATAGGTATGTTATGGACTTTTAATGTAAGGCCTCGAGACACAATATATTTTTACAGTAGTTGAGATGTACAACAAGCTCAACAAGGTCGAGACAAGCTGAGATGGCATCGGCATTGAGCCAAAATTAATACATTTAATGAAGATGGAATTTTTCAATTACTCTCAATAAAATAAATCGGAAAACAATCTCTCGATATAATTATGGCTTCGAACCGTTGGCGTAGCTTCTATGACATTCATTACTCGAAATTATTTACACTCATGATAATTTAATTAATTTTACTTTTATATTGTAGTACTTAGCCCTCGCCAAATCTCTCAGTTTGGGAAGCCGACCCTGAGACAATCGGGAATAAGGCTAGGATGATGAAGATGATGATTGTAGTGCAAAAAGTTATCGATATAATGTTTTGACATGATGAATGATACCGCATCAAATGGCCATCTCAACCTGTCGCATCCTATATTTGTAACATCGACACAAATGTCTTTTATACTTGTCTGTACCGAGTTAGGTATATTTTTCAATATTCACTGTTTTTCACAAGCTTCAAAACGCCTTTTCTTGTTATAAGGCTAAGCAAGTGGACATTGTACATAAAGTAATCGGCATAAACAAATATAGGTGTGCTAGAAAGCGTACGTTTTCGTTGTATTTCATGAAAATGAATTTTATTTGTAATTCCTAAGTGACCCTGCCTGTGGGCACACTCCCATGTGTGTTACCGAAGTTTCGGGCGATTCAGATAAGAAACTTTCAGAACTACTCGCAGGTTTATACAAAATGTTTTCGTAGTTTCGTCTTTCCGGCGTAGTATGTAGTATGCAGCTTTAGTTCTGAAGTAATGAAATCACCCTGAAATTTCGATAATAAACTTCGGAGTAGACGCTGGAATTAAAGAATAAGTTTTCATGGAAACCCTTTCTTGCATATTATTTCTAACAATATCACAATCCATACGATTTGTGCCCTAACATGTAATAGCTAAAGGAACTTTACAATTTTGTATGAACCTGACTTGTTTCTCGGGTTGTAATCTAAGTACCTACTAGGTATCTGCGCTTTGAGCGCTGGGTATCTCCACTTAAAGTTATATGTACAGGTCAGTTAACTAAAGCTGGCACGTTCAACATGTTTACACTAGTATCTGTGAATGTGGCGTGACGTCATACTGCAAACATCACGAAATGTCTGCCTGTTTCTATCGCGCACGGTCTAGCTTATAAGTAAGAGAGGGACAGTTATAGTTTTACTTTTGCTACTGGATAGTGAAATTGCATAAGTGTGAGTACTGTGAACGTGTCAGCTTTAGTTACCTGACCTGTATCTGGATTTGAAATACTATGAGTTTTTGTAAAGTGGTGAGCGTGTCGAGTCGTGTGTTCCCTTCGCCGGTGTTATCATGGGAGCCAACAGACGGCCGAGGAGCGCTCAAAGATCGTCACCAAAGACTTTAGTCTTTAGGATATGATGGGAACATTTTACTGTTGAATATGCTTTATAGATAGCTTTTGCTGTTAAAGTGTTCAGCGATTTTGGTTACTGTTGACTGTATGACGTATATACAAGGTGACTTTTTAATCATTATCCAATTTTTTTCGGGGAATTAGGTATCGTTAATAGAGCCTATTTCACAACAAAGTTATTGTCCAAAATCCATTATAAATTTCGCATGGTTACCATTTCTGGCGTAAATATTAAATACGCAAAACGATAAATATCAATGGTATTACGAATTAAGGTACGAATTAAAGGAAATACGGTATTACAGCGAGTACTACGAAATGGTTACCATGCAACGCAATTGCAAAATTGCAACGATTGGCCCATTTGAGGACGACTTTACTTGTGTCAAAATCGTAACTTATTAAATTACTGCCAGATACCGTAAGTTGATCAATTTACTGAAATCCATTGCGTTAAATAATACATTTCAACTACCGTTTGTTATATTCCGAAAGTTAATCAACTACCTAGGAAATTGATCAACTTACGATTCTTGCTATTTTCCGGTGACATATATATTCAATTGACATTTATTGTAGTGTGTAGTTAAATGAAAGAGAATCACGATACCCGAATGAGTCTTTGTCTCAAAACGTCCCTTTACAAAAATTGACTGTTTTGGTCCCAGAGGGACTGTTAGCAAAAGGGACATTCTGCGACGAAAGGCAAGAGTTGCTGCTCACAAGTAGGTTTAGTTTACCACAGAGTTTAGTTGTCGTGACAGCACTTGCCGGAATGCTTAGGTACTTTTATTTATGTTTCACTAATTTTGTATTTTTATGTCTACGAGTATGACGTAATCATCATCATCATCAGCAGCCTGCGGCAGTCCACTGCTGGACGTAGGCCTTTCCCAAAATACGCCATTCTGCACGATTAGCAGCCACACTCATCCAATTAATTCCGGCCGCCCTGCGCAGGTCGTCACTCCATCTAGCTGAGGGGCGTCCCACACTGCGCTTGCCTGTACGCGGTATCCACTGCAGAACCTTCCTACTCCACCGATCATCAGTTCTGCGGCAGACATGACCAGCCCATTGCCACTTCAGCTTACTTATTCGAGCAGCTATGTCGGTAACCTTGGTTCTCTGGCGTATTACTTTGTTAGGGATTTTGTCCCTCAGAGAAACTCCAAGCATAGCTCTCTCCATAGCTCCATATGACGTAATATTAATAATGAATCCATCTATTCGAATCGATAGAAATTGGGTTGGTAGAAGGCAGTATCACTTTCATGTAGCTAGTGGCTAGCTAGCTTATCTTCAAATGGAGGGTTCAAAAGTCCAAATGTGTGACTTTGTTCTGTAAAGTATTGTGTAGGTATCTTGTCGCTCGGATATTGTCACCAAGTCGTGTCTTGACGCTGTTTCAGTTAAGTCGTTGATTTACTTAATATATTGTATGTGTATGTGAATATGTATGAATAGTTGTGTGATTTTCACCCGTGGAGCGTGTGTTTTGTGTAAATGTGAACAAATGAATTATTATAATAATAGACGTTATTCTACTTGTGTGATTGATTTATCACAATTTTCTATTTTGTTAACAATATTACTTAATTTATGTACCATGATAACACCAGCCGCTAATTTTAAATGCAACATCTAATTTATAGATCGATAGCTATATTTTGTACATATTGTAATAGAGTTAATAATAAAAGTAATTAATAAGAACAACTTGGATGTTATTTACCTACCACATAACCTCTGTTCAAACTGCGAGTGAATATGTAGGTAGATACTATATGTGTATTCATAAATGTAGATACATGTAGGGTGTTCATGGTTATGAAGGTTTCTCTGCATCGTTTGGTAAAATGTTAAGTCTGAAGTCCAGGAAATAAAATTATTTGGACCATTAAAAAATATTACCATGGACGGCCTTTTGTACTATCTCTCTTCTTAAATAACTGGAGAGGCCTATGTCCAGCAGTGGACTGCGATAGGATGATGATGTAGCTAGAAAGAAAGACACCAACTTTGGACTGTTGATCGGATGACCTGCCAAAGTTTCGGCAAGAGGGCGCGGTCAAGCGAGGCGGTCTGATCAGATACCCACGAATGAACACCAATTACATGCGCTTTTTAACCCCAAAAATAGGTTAGCTGGCGAGATTAGGGAGTAATTATTCCGCTTTCGGGGACCCTCACAATTGAAGAAACCGATGAGAGGAGAGAGGATCCCGTCACATTGAGTAGGTAAGCGATGGCTGCGGCACAAAATGCCTGTTGTCCTCGCCTTTGCGATCTGGGTTTCAGCATTTAAATATAAAATGTCCGGTCAAAAGCATAATCATGTTAAACGCTAGAGCTAAGAGATTTTCGCAATCCGGTGACGATGTTGTCATCGTACCTTGTGGTCGCCTTGGCCATTATTGTACATAGTCAGGAAAAATACTTGTTAGAAGCGTTTCTCTGAAGGTCGGTCGATATTCGAATAAGGGCTTACTCCTATCGATTTATTAAAGCATACTTGATCTTTGGCTTTTTACTTAAAGTTCGGGTGAAGCGGCTAATCCTTCTGGGCCGGCTCGTAATAGGCCGCCGCTAGTGATGTGCTGTGCGCGAACGATGGGTTTGATCAAATAGAGAACTTTCATTTTCTGAATAGGGTTAGTCGTTAAAATTTGAACTTGTCCAATATTCGTCAGCCGGGTACGGCCGGCCGCGAAAACATAAATTTTGTAATAATTATTAACTGACCAGGCAGACTCCGTACCACCCGATAATTACCTTTTAAACCTTCCCTGCATATCCACAAATAATTCATGACTAAAATTAGCCATATCGGTCGAACAGGAATTGATTTTAATATAAAAGTAGAAAATACATAGATTAACGGATTACAGGCTATTCTTTTTTTGTAATGAAGGAAACGATAAGATATCATGACATTAGTAATCTCTACACTGTTTATTACAGGTTAATACCTATTTTATTGCGAGTTATTGATTAATACGCAGGCATTTAGGAGAAAACTAAGTAGTAGTAGATTTACTAAGTACCAATATCAGGCTGTACTTAGTTGATCCCGACCGATAGACATCGATACCGAGCTCAGGTAATCGCAAGGGCTCCGCCTACACACGACCCACACGAGCGCTCTGATCCCTGCATATTGCCCGGTCCCGACCGCGCCGTAATTATAAAGGCGGGTGATGAGAGGATAAGAACTTTGGAGCGACCGACGTCTATTTACGAGTACACCAGACATAAAAACAGCTTGGGAGTGACCTCTGCTGTTGCAAGTCACTGCGTTGATTGTGTTGTAATTTGATTACACCGTGTCACGTTCTATCTAGTCGTCTAGTTGATCTCTATCCAAATAAATGAATATCAGACAGCATCACATATCCTAACGTAGCTTAAGCACATTGAAGGGGATTGGCCGTAGTCTTGACGCTTGGCAGGCGGGGTGGTGACCGCAGTAGGTTTTATTTGTACTCGGGCAAACGCTGCTGCTCGTTTCCTGATATTCCCTTAGTCGTCTTCAATGGCTTCCACGGTATGAGATGAGTTTCTAAATCCGGAAACCCTTGCAGAACATACCTAACCTCGTACCCACAGATGACACATGTTTCTGATCGATGTGAGTGGTCCTTTTTATAATAGCTCGACAAAATGACTTCCCTACGCTAGATGGAAACCGAAAGATAAGCCCAAATCGCTGTGACAACGGGCAAGTAACTGGTCAGTTACCTGTCAGCTGCCACCGCCATGCTGGCCCAACCCTAACCCAGCACGAGCTCCGGAAACCCTACTCACCGGCAGAAACACGTCCGGAGGTCATTTGGCTGCGGTATTCTATAAGGTGGAGGTCCTTCCCCGGACTGGCAGTTCAATTTGAGAGAAGATTCGCTACGCCCTACCTCTCTTATCAAAAGCGTAAACAATTTTAAATGAAAATCTTGTGGGATTAAAGCAACGGCGATTGAATGGATCAGTGTCGTATGAATGAAGCTCCCTGGTCCGCCGGGACGCAATCAGGGACTCTTCAGCGGCCGGCCAGGGCCGGTGCAAGGGCCGCCTGGGTCACTATGCCGCGGCCACACATTGGATTCAACTTTGCCTCCATTCACTGCCCAGTGCCCAATACTAACTCAATGTCTTCATTGTGTAAAGTACCTCAAGTTGACTGGCTCGGTGGCTCAATTGGTAGTGACCTCTTTCTTCTGAGCCAAGGGTCGTGGGTTCAATCCCCACACATTACAATCATTTGTGTGCTTGAACATGTCTGTTTTGGGTGTTTTCTATGTATAATATGTATTTATTTACAAAAAAAAAATGTATCTAAGTATGTTTATCAGTTATCTAGTACCCATAGTACAAGTTTCGGCTTAGTTTGGGGCTAGTTGGCGCTGTGTGGCCCAGCGTGGCATGTCATGGGTTATTATTATAGTACCGATACACACATTGGTGCATTACGCGCAAAACGTTTCCTTGGTGCAAATATCTCCAATGTGTGGTGGCGGCTTTAGCAGTATCTAGATTACCAGTCAAGTCGTTTGAAGCGTGGTGTTCTCACGTTGAAACAGCGAATCATCATTATCACTCTGCAATTGTCATTTGGGGGACTCGCTTTAGTCACCACGCTTGGTAGGCGGGTTGGTGACCGCAGTAGGCTTTACTTGTACCTAGGTAAACGTTGCTCGCCATTTCCTGATATTCCCTTAGTCGTCTTCTACGAGACACTCACGGGATGAGAAAGGGTGGTTCTATTCTAAGTCCGGAAACCACGCGGGCCACTGAACCACCGTTTCACGAATACCTTTTGTTAAAACATTGGTTTCTGTTAGTGTTTACCGCGAAAGCTTGAAATAGGTACTCTAAAAAAACCGTTGTCTTGCTTGCGTTACTTTTAAATAGAATTACTTTCCGTAGCAGAGTATACTCGTATCGTATACTTTTATTATTAAAAGAGAAAAGTTTAGCTTGTTTGTTTGGAATCTACTGAACCGATTAACATATTTTTCCGAGGTCATTGGTTCGTATAATAATGTTTACGAAATTTTAGACTAGGTGCTTGAATTACCTACTTATGTTTTGTTGTTGTTTTGTTTAAAACCTTTTTTTTTAATTCTTAATACTTTATTATTTTTACTCTATGGTAGAATAAATAAAGTAAGTGAATTTCTATCATAATTTCAAGACCATCGCGTAGTCGGTGTAAAATACGGTTCGTATCTGTTCACACTTCACGTTGATATAGGCAAACCCGCGAGCTGGGAGCTAGTCGAATATAAACTACGCAGCGCTAGACAAGCTTGACCAATCCCTGCTACGAGTCTGTCCGCGCTACGCGACTACGCGCTACGAGCGCGCGTCGTAGCCCCTCGTAGTCGCGCTGTGGCTCCGAGGGAACTAAACTTTAGTACATGGTTGCACTCGCCTACTTATTTCTTATGTCCGGCGAAACTGACATATTTCGGAAATGTTGACTCGGAAAAATGTATCAAAAGAATGTACGAGTAGATACTCTTAACAGTTAAAGAGATTATTTTATGAAGATAACCCTTTTATTAGTATCAAAGCGTATTTAATGGAACAGCAGGAGAATGGATTAAGGAGAATTATATACGTGAGTTGAAGCGGACTTAGAATAAAGTTTGTGAATAGAGGCGCCCGTCCGGGAGAATCAATTAAAGTTGAGGAGTGAGCTGGAGAAAAGCCAGCTGGGGCGAGGCCAGTGAAGCAACCTTGAGGTGTGGACAATGTGAGGCTGCTCGGTTGAGGAGAAGGTAACACGCAGTCTCGCGGTGCGCTGGATAGGGCCTATGCTTGATTGTTGTAAGGGAGCGGCCTGTAATTTTTTGCTTCAAGCCAACCGTGCTGCAGGTGGTGCATGCCGAATAACAAACGAGGCGCTGGCAACCGATTGTTGGCGGTTTAACCATCACAATTGAAGGCGTCGCTAAATACCACAGACCGATGACGGGCGGCAGCGTCACCGGAGCGAGAAGTTACGGCCTGCGATCGCCAACCCGCCTGCCCAGCGTGGCGACTATGTGTGGAGTCCCGGAAACCGGAGAGTCCAGCTATAGGCTGATGATGATGGATTGTTGTGAACTCATTTATTGTAAAATGGAAAAAAATACTTCTACTTCCTTCTATATATATGTATGAAGTTGGTGACCTAATTTTATTGTAACTTATTCGCTTGACCGAGCTGGGCTGTATCACCGTCGGTCCGGACGCGCTGGGGCGTGAGCGCGCCGGGTCGCGAGTTGCGAGGCGGAGGCGCGAAGCGCCGCGACTTCGGCCGTGAGCTGTGCGCCGAAGCGCTCCTACGAGCTTGCTCCTACGTTTTGCAACAGGGTTGGCCGTATTTCAAAATAGTGGTATGTGGTTAACAGAGGTGGCAAACTGATTTAAGGCTGCTTTCCCAGTAGGCAGACTGTTTGTCACTGACTGACTGTCTTAGCGGCAGATCGGTTTAGTTTGCTTGCGACGCCGGCAAATCAAGAGGTAGGGCATAGCGAATCTTCGCCCAAATTGAGCCGCCCTTCTGGGGAAGGACCTCCACCCTATAGAATACTGCAGCCAAATGACCTGCGGGTCGTGTTTCTGCCGGTGAGTAGGGTAGCTCGCGGGGGGTTAGGGTTGGGCCGGCATGGCGGTGGCAACTGACAGGTAACACACCAGTTACTTGTCACAGCGACTTGGGGTTCTCTATTATACAATTTATGATCGTCCAATCGTGTCGTGCAAGTTTAATCAATGGTTGTCAAAAATTCTATCTATAACGAATTAGCACACCGCTTGCATTATAAAACAGGATGATCTACATGGCTATGATACAAATTAATTTGAACGATAGCCTGAGAGTTGGTGATTTGTATGATGCAAATTTGTTTGAACTTATGTGTGATGACTTTAATGTATAAACCACAGACCGTTCATCAAATCTGCATTATTGGCGGGGATGGCAGCCCTACACAGGCTCGCAGGTCGGCGTCGGCGCTCACGTTAGCTTCAGTGGACACGACGGCTCCTCTGTCCGGCACGTCTCACAACATCCATAATACTTATTTATAAACATTAATAACACCTGTTTACGGCTGATAAACCAGGAGCATTTATGAATGAAACTGAGGAAGATCAAGTATTTGTACATAAGAGTTAAATTACTCGTTTTTTGTTGTCCACCTTAATATGGTAACGGTTAGAGCTAAATAAATGTGCGTTTTCTGAAAAGTGACACAGCATAGTGACTTCCTGTAACCCGATTTAACTTTTAATGTGAGATAGCCAATCTAATATAGGCATCCGCAGAATACCAGCGTCGCAGCGCTTATCTGCGCAGCGACATATGCTGAGCGGAGACCTTTTAGATAAGTACACATTTGTTTTTGCATTCAACCGTGCTGTAATAGTATAAAGTCATTTGTGGTACCTTATAAATATATTTTCTTTCTTGCTTTCAATGGAAAGCCGCTGAGGCAACAGACAAGTCACTAAATCAATCACATGCCAGTTATATTGCCTTGCGCGTCTCTAAGTTAGCTCTACCTGCACACCGACTCATGCATGGGTGCATCTCACCTCTGCATGGGTGTTTCACAGAGTGTACACGTGGTCGCCAGCTGGGCGATTAAATAACGGGAGGATATAAGACTGATGTAAGTAAGTGCTAGCTAATAAATTTAGTGGGCACAAGTAGGACCATTTCTTATAGATTTACTCACAGAGCTAGCCTGCTTTTAGTTTATTAAAACACTCTCTGTTGACTACAACAGTATTAGGTATCGTGTTAGGTATATTCTCTGCACCGTAAGTAAGCGAGATTCAATAACAAATTGATTCGCCGCAGCACCAATACTCCAGTCGCAACAGGCAGACTTATTCCGTTACAAATATTTCCCCACTCTCTTCAACGTCGTCCTCAATGGAAATACATAAAGAGTTTGTATTGATACCTTCTAACGTGCCATGTTCCCAATGGAATGTAGACCTTGTAGAAAGCAAACAGAGTTGGTTATCGTCTGGGATGGTTCGAGTTGTAAAAAGGAAATGAACGTCGCACGACGCCGGTGAATTTGTGTGTTTCGGTTGCTTTGTTTGGCTTTTTGTGTTGAAATATGTTTAGGTGAGCGATCGCTTACTCGCCCGTTCGTTACACGTGATAACTGCCGTTTGGTTTGCTGGTTACTGTAACGTTACAGATATTTCGGTTGATAAACTCAAAATTAATTGAAAATAACACCTAGAGCTTTTATTTACAGACAAAGTACAGATTACTAGGAAGTTTGCATTATTTAAGTTGCTATAAGCTTCTTACCAAGCGCCCTACGGTATGGGGCTTAGAATCTACCGAGGTATCCCAGCTTGTTGAAGAACACATAGTTTTGAATAAAATAAGGTTAGTTACATAATTTTATATGGTTGCGTGGCAGGCGTGACGGATATCACACATGCGAGAGAACATTTGTAAAGAATTGAATACCTACATATGAAGAGAACATTATTTGATTTCTGTAATGAGACTGAAAGAAGGTTTTAATTACATTTTCAATTACACAAAAGCAAACTTGTGCTTTGCTATGTCTATTGTAACACAATAACTCTAGCTCTACACTCATGATAGTAGTCAATACTAAAAAACACACACACCTAGATACACCTATAGAATATCGCAGTCAAATGACCTCCGGGTCGTGTTTCTGCTGGTGAGTAGGGTTTCCGGATCTCGTGGGGGGTTAGGGTTGGGCCGGCATGGCAGTGGCAACTGACAGGTAACTAACCAGTTACTTGCCAGTTGTCACAGCGACTAGGGCTTCTCTTTCGTTTACCATCAGGCGAAGAGAAGCCGTTATGTCGAGCTACTATAAAAAAAACATAAAAACACACGAAATACACGTACCTATCTACGAAAGGAAAATTAATATTCAGTGCCTACTACTTTACTAAGACCGAATTAGTCTATGTTTAATGTGCAAAATTATCGTTAATTATTCCAAAATAAGTTAGCAAACATTTAGGAACGAGTAATTGGCTCGCGATAAAAATGTCCCGAGGGAGCCCGACTAATCCAATAACGGCCCTCGGGACCGGGACGCCGAATTACGGCCTAGATCACAGGTGACTCTTATTTAAATATTACCTTAGCTGCTGTTATGGCGACAGGACGGTCAATACGAATCGGTATAATACATGTTACCTATGGGCTGTTACGACCTTTGGGCAGGTGCCCATGGCATCCCCCGTCATCATATACTGGCTCGATGGCTCATTTGGTAGTGACCTCTACCCTCTGGGCCAAGGCTCGTGGGTTCGATTCCCTCCCGGGACAAACATTCGTGTGATGAACACTTGTGTTTGTTCCGTGTCTGGGTGTTTATATTTGTATTCAAGTATTTATTTGTGGTACCTTCGTTGTTCTGATACCCATAACACAAGTGCTTAAGCTACTTACTTTGGGATCGGAGCAATGTATGTGATGTTGTCTGATATTTATTTATATACGATTGGTGGCGGTATAATCATCACAACTGAAGGCATAGCTTAATACCACAGACCGATGACGGGCTGCAGCGTCACTGGAGCGAGAAGCTACGCCCTGCGACAATTATGGGTCTATCCTCCAGATGTTTGCCTTAAGTGGTGAACAACTGGAGACGTCTATGTCCAGCCGTGGACTGTAATAGACTGATGATGATATAAATATCAGACTACATTGAAAAACGATGGTGCCGCCGCATCGAACAGGTATCTATAGCACAATCTCCCCGAGAAGGCAACAGTCATTCCGCCGGTTTCGGGCACACACCTTTACTTAACATTACTTACACAGGTACGAACACAGACCACAAAGTTAGTTTCAGTGGACTCCATGCTCTCCTTTTTTTAGAGGATTATGCATTATGCACCTTCACGCCGCCCTTCAGGGGAAGTCGGCTTGGTGTGTAACACTTCCCGAAATGGAAGGGTATACCCACTAAACCCCCCTGTGTCGCATTTGCAGGGATTTGAGTAGCGCCGAAGCATACGGCCACATCCCTGCCTGCCCTGGCCATCCGCAGATAACAAGTGGCCGGCACTCTTGGTCCGGGGAGGGCAAACACCCCCACCCCCGGCTCCGGGGAACCTAACATGTTGGGTTAGGCTCAAATTAATACCTAATAAGACAGACTAGTTGCAGTAAATCTTTATTCCTCTTCTCGATCCGCTAATATCCGAAGAATACCTCAACACCGCTCCGCCCCGGTACACAAGCAGCGTTAGAGCCAGGCCTTTCAAGAGCACGAAACAAGCCCATTATATCGTGTCAGCTTATCAGAATTACGCGGTAGGCGTTGTTTACGTAAAAGGGTTTCAAAAGACGGGGCCCGTAAACTACGATATGCCAATTAGTCGCCGACCCCCGTGAGCCAGGTAAGGAATCACGGGGATATGCCTAGTTAGAACGGTGATCACGTTTTATTTTCGAAGATTGATAGCGTGGCACCGGAGGTATTTCGGCATTGCAGCTTTGTGCTTCGTCGTTCTAGTGGTCGCAGATGTTATACAACAATCACGACGTTTGTGCATGAAACAGACGTTTGTGCATGAACCGCCACCAGTCGGTTGCCAGCGCCTCGTTTGTTATTCGGCTGGATGCACCACGGGCAGGTGAGGTTGGCTTGGACCAAAATGATGATAGGCCGCTCCCTTACATCCCATCATGTATTTACAAAAAAACGTATCCAAGTGAGTTTATTAGTTGTACTACCCTTAGTACAAGCTTTGGCTTAGTGTGGGGCTAATGGGGTTCGATAGCCCACCATGCTAGATGGCATGTCTTGGGTTATTTATGCATGTATTTTGCCTGTCTAGTGCCACGGCTCATGCTGGTCCGTCAAATGTTTATTAACGCGTCTTTTAAAGTATCCGATATGGTAGAACGGAGGAATCACATGCGTGGGCGGAAAGTTCCATTTTTTAAAGCACACTACAATATACAAATAAATAAAAAGAGAAGAGAGCCTTTGTTAATATTTTTTTTATTAATTTACTTGTTTATTCTATCCTTGATACATTTCTGTAAGGAATGGTAATGTGGCTGCGACTGCGAGGCCCGTGTTCATTTGTGTACCGGCCGCGTGTCCGCGCTTTTTGTTTCAGATCCCTATTTACATTTAATTTGTTGCTTTGCAGATAACTACGAGATACGGGTTATTTTTGTTTGCCAATGGTTTGCTTAGGTTACTTGTAATGTATTTGGAATTTTGCTTAATGTTTAATTTAGTTGTGTACTTGCAGACTTGCAAATACAGTAGGTAAGAGTTTCTAAAACCTTAAGGATAACAATATGCCAACAAATACGTCGTTGTATTTGCCATTACCTATAAAATACCTTACTACCATAAAATACTCAATTAATGTACCTATTTCCTGACAGTTTTGATAAATAGGAGGAGTGATATAAAAGGAAGAGGTAGATAAATATTAAGTATAAAAGATTCAGTCTGATTAGGTATCTTTGCATCGCATTTTACATTACAATATGACGAAAATGCACAGCTTGAAAATGTTGAATGCCTTTTGATGCATTTCATGCATTGTATTGTAGGTAATGTAGAAGAACTACACAGTTCAATAATTTTAATTGTATCACACATTTATAATGACAAGAAGTAGATACATACATCTACTTATTTCACTGTTAAATTAAAACTACTGCAATATCTGTCTCTTCACACTCGTCGCCAGCTTAACGTGATTTCCCATGCACGGAAGTTACAATCAAACAGTTAATGGCATGTCGAAAGTTAGACAATTGTAAATGAAACTGGAAAGTAGTTCTAAATGATTGAACAGCGCTCCGTTTGTCACATTATCGTTTCAGTCGGTTCCGGGCCTATTCAGGTGCAATAAACAAAACGGGTCCTTCCCGGAACAAATAAGGGGCATTAGGAATGGAGACGGGTTGACAGCGGGGCAGGCGACGTGTGCGCGAGTTGGGCCCCGGCGACGCGAATGATCGCTTTATTATTTGGAACTGTGTAGAACAAATCTATTTGACAACCTGTTTAAAACTCAAAAATATAAAACTAAACATTTTTATAGTAGCTCGACATAATGGCTTCCCTACGCCTGATGGAAAGAGAAGCCAAAGTCGCTGTGACAACGGGCAAGTAACTGGTGCTGGTCAGTTATCTGTCAGTTGCCACCGCCATGCCGGCCCAACCCCAACCCCCCACGAGCTCCGGAAACCCTACTCACCGGCAGGAACACGACCCGGAGGTCATTTGGCTGCGGCATTCTATAGGGTGGAGGTCCTTCCCCGAACGAGCAGCTCAATTCGAGCGAAGGTTCGCTGTGCCCTACCTCTCTAGACTTTGATAACGGGCCCAGCGATAGATATATTATAGGGTAGGCAACGCGCGTGTGATACCCCTGGTGTCGCAGGTGTCCATAGGCTGCGGTAACCGCTTAACATCAGGCGGGCCGTAGGCTTGTTTGCCACCCAGTGGTATATAAAAAAAAAGAAACATACTTTATGTAAATAACGCGTAATAACTGCAAAGAAAATGTTTAAAATAGGCAACATGTTACTAAGTCAGTAGGCACTCGTTACCGCCCAAAAAGTAATCAGCCTGCCTTAGAGCGGCATTCTGCGTGAATACATGAAAGCAGAGTGTAAATGACGCTCATTTTACTTACATCAAAACATTTTTGATCGAATGTGAACTGAAATTCAACAAAATGATATTTTCTAAATTGGCTTTAGTCTGGGTGAATTAGGTACTTGTATTAAGGTGACAGAGAACCAAAGTCATCGACGTAGCTCACCGGTTTAGCAAGCAAGTAGCATACCTGGGCATATTAGCCACGGAACCAAAGCGATTGAACCGTTTTGGGGTAAACGAGTTCTGGAGTGATCACCGCTCCTCGGCGACATATGAATTAATTGGAGTCACTACACACTACGTACTGTACACTACGAGCCATCCGACGCTTGATAAATATTCAAAGACGTATTTCAATGATTTTACATCTAATTCTCGACTTTTCAATGAATATTTTAAGTAATATTACTAACGGCATTTCCAAAGAAGAGTGTGAAGAAATCCTAAGGTTCTGTAAAGTCGACTTACCGTTACGAGTTTGGTTAACTCAGGAATTATCTCCCTTTTAGGGTAGGCTCGAGCCCCTCTGTGGGGACATTATGAGCTGCTAATGTTTCCGACAGTTTAATGATTACATCTCAGTGTGTAACCAACATAGAGAAAGGGCTTGAAGTCAGGACAGGACGTGTCCAATTCGCTGCTCACACGCTTTCTATGTAACGTAATATTCCGTATCTCCTGTACGGTTCGGAAACTTGGTGTCTGTATAGAAGGCACATTCGCCAGCTAGATAAATTTCACCTAAGATGCTTGCGAGGAATTCTCAATATCCACTGGTCGCATCATGTGCGAAATACAGAGGTACTGAGACGGGCAAATGTGGGTGGAATCGAGGCTTATCTGATGCGAAGGCAGCTTCGATGGTGCGGACATCTCTCTCGAATGTCAGACGCTAGAGTGGCAAAGCGAATTTTTTATTCGGAGCTGCAGGAGGGCAAGCGAAAGCAGGGCGGTCAGTTGTTGCGGTATAAAGATGTGCAAAAACGCCACATGAAAAGATGCCGTATTGATCCTCTTCGTTGGGAGGTACTGGCTCAGAATCGGTCACAATGGCGGAGCACCGTAAATGATAAAGTGTACGCGTTTGAAAACCAACGTAGGATAGCGCTCGATAACAAGCGAGATGAGCTAAAGGCCCGAAAACCAGCGGCCATAATTTATAATAGAGTTGGAGGTGTCCTAACATGCATAGATTGTGGACGAACTTTTGTCAACAAAATCGGCTATGCTAGTCACCTCAGAGCACACCAACGACGCTCCCAGGAATAATAGTCGCCGTGGCCGAATACGGTCTGGACAATATATATATAATATTCCGTATTCACGTGCGCTACGCTGATGTAATGCTGCGACGTTGCAGCTGCGTCTAATGTAATATCAATTTAGGGCCACTATTTCAGACACAACAAGACATTATTACGTACTATCTGTTATTTGATAATATCGTAAAGGTATATATTATGTCATTTTGATATTATTATGTAGATGCGATTTTCGAGTTGATACAACATTCAACACTAGGTAGTTAACTCATATTCGACGCCTTTACAGTTCATCACTATCATCAGCCTGTCGCAGTCCACAGGTGGACATAGGTATCTCCAGTTGTTCACCACTTTGGTCAAACATCTGCGTAATCGCCACGTTGGACAGGTGGGTTGGCGATCGCAGGCTTCTCGCTCCAGAAACTCTGGAGACGTCATCGGCCTGTGGAAGGTACCTATAAAAGAAGATAGGTCGCTTACCTTCTTTTACAGCTATTGTGTATTGTAATACCTATATCTATTATTTGTACTTCTTCTTCTTCTCGTATCAATGGCAATTATATTGTTCCCGTCCAAAACTTAGCGACTACTCGAACACCGCTATTTTACTAAGGGTAAGTACTGTGATCAAGTATAATTCATAATTTTTTAAGTTAGTCACACTTCCTTTTGGTTGATAAGAAAGAAGAATACTAGCTATGTAACATAAATATTTGTGTTACTTAAATCTAAAAATACAACAGACTTATTCATGAAGATTTTCCGTTAGATGATTCTGATAACCATAAAATTTGAAAGGTCGCGTAAAATACTTTAAAGCAGATTATAATTTAGAAAGGTATGTTTTCTTAATTCACTCGACCGGGGCTTGGACTCAAAACCTTCAGATCCCACACTTCCTTCCAAATGATGTCATAATTATTCCTTATCAATGGTGATCGTGAATGAATAATTTCTGTGAAAGTTAAATAACATAATTCCCTTTGCAATGTGTCTTACAAATGAGTTTTCACAGCCAATATTTGAGCGGTTTGTTGTCTGTCTGTCGGACACATTAGCTGATTGGGCGATGGGCGGTGGATAGCGGCGCTACTCGTCAGTGTCGATTGTAGTGTAGATGCAGTGTAGATTGTAGATGCGGAGGTAGATTCGCGAGCAATTCGCCACAATGACGGGTGATTTATCGGTGCGATGCCGTGTGTCTCGTTACCGTTCGTTTCAATTAATCACTCGGTTAAACTGCTATTGGACAGCTCCGATGCCCCGGCGGTGGCTTGTTGTTTTTTGTTAATGAGTTTACTTGTTTGTATTTGAATACAAAGAAGATTTCGCGCAGCGTAAAGCCTGTAGCAAACGCCTTCCCGCACGATGCACTGATGACTGAAAGCGGTTGGTGGTTATGTGACTTGCAAATGACCGGGCTGACGTATGTGGGAGGCCAATGTTAAGCTGTGCACAGCACGGCTGATAGACTGATATAATAATAATAATAATCATTTATTTGCCAGAATATGGTTACACAAGGTTCTTAAGTATCTAGAGTCCAACATATTCAGTCGTTAACGACGTGCAAATATTACATAGTCAATTACATATTAGATTTTTATTAAAGTATTCTAATTTTTTTTTTTTTTATTACTTTGGGTGGCAGACGAGCAAGCGGCCCATCTGATGTTAAACGGTTACCGCCGCTCATAGACTCTGCAATGCCAGGGATACAGCTTAGCCGCTGCCTACCGTGAGGAAAGAGTTCTCTTTAGACCACGTTTGAAGAAGGACAAGTCGTAGCGATTGGGAAACACCGCTAATAATTCTAATGTTAATATTATTACAATGTCAAAGATTTCTATAATAATAATAAATAATAATACTTGATGTCAAAATTTGTCATTAAGAAATTCGTTAATCGTGTAATATAATTTTTCTATTAATAATGTAAACAATTTATATTTAAATTTAGTTATTGGCAATGATTTAATACAGTCAGGCAATTTATTGAAAATTCTCACAGCCATACAATAGGCATTTTTTGAGTAGAGTACTAGTCTTTGGGATGGAATCAGGAGGTGGTCTGCCTTTCTCCCTCTATGCCCAATGCTCTTATTAGTTTTAAAAAGGCTAATGTTGGTTTTTACAAAGGTGCCTATTTCAAAAATATACAGACATGGCAATGGTAGTATATTCAAGCTTTTAAATAAGGGTTTGCAGCTATCAAGATAATGTGCTCCACATATCGATCGGATACACTTTTTCTGTGCTTTGAAAGCTCTCGGCATATCTACTGAGTTTCCCCAGAGTACTAAACCATATCGTAGAATAGACGAAACATATCCGTGGTATGCCATTACTGCTGCTTTTTTAGAAGCTACTTGGCGAATCCTATAAATAGCATAAACAAACTTATCAATTTTGTTCACTAATATGTCAATATGTTCTTTCCAATCACAGAATTTGTCGAGAGTTACACCTAGAAATTTTACTGAGTCTACATTTTCTATTTTATTATTCTCATAATTTATATCAGGTTTTATGTCATTAACTTTGAATTTAGCTTTAAAACTAATACATTTCGTTTTACTTACATTAAGTTTTAAGTTATTGTTTTCAAGCCAATTGATAACGTTCTTTAGATTTACGTTTAATAAAATACCTATGTTCTGTTAGTTTATGATCAAAACCTACAATCTCTAATGCTAGAGACAGTAACAATGACAGGCTGATTTAATAAGTAGAACTGCAAATTGTCATGATCTAACCAGACGCTTTATCATCAGTGGATATATCCCCTTTGTAGGATATATAGCGCAACCTTAGAATGTCTGCATAGTGCGCAGGATTTCTGACGATGTTTTTTTTACTGTTTAAGTTGGCGCTTACATACCATTATAATGAACTAGAATATAGAGGCGACAATTGCAATTCCATCCTCATCATCTCGATGGTTGGCGCTCCTCCACTGTACGCTTTATGAGGAACTTCTTGCCTCGCGCATCGGTTTTGTGGAACCAACTCTCTGCTTCAGTATTTCCGAACAGCTACGACATGGGAGCCTTCAAGAAACGAGCGTACTCCTATTTAAAAGGCCGGCAGCGACCCTAAACTCGATTTGAGTTGCGGGTGTCCATGGGCGGTGTCGACTGCTTACCATCAGGCATCACATTTGCTCTTCCGCCGCCTCTTGCGTAAAAAAAAAGTCATTCAACGATAAATTAGTCATCATGATTCGGAATGCGTCTCTACTTCTCTCTGCAACTTCGTAATAACGACTAGGAGACGAAGTGGTAGGTACCCATGGAATTTGGTCGGAGATCGTCATCATATATATGTAGGTACCTGACCCTTCTGTAAAAACAATAATGCATTTAAAAGCATGATAGGTATGAGATTTAATCTCAAAAGTAAACATTTGTCGGACATTGGGATCGCGTGTTGTTTGCGCATCCCGACAGTACCTGTGTAGGTACTTGCCCGGATTACGCGCGCAAATACGGGCGCCCGGTTTGTATCCTACGGCCGCGGCTAATAACGTAAATTATTTTTATTTGTGTACTGTCTGTACGAAAAAGCAGAATAAAATCTATAATGTAGGCTTTTAAAGGCACTTACGAATCGTCTAGTAGCTATTTTGGCAAGGCGGTCTTCCGTTAAGTCTAAAGCCCGGACGATCCGAAGATTCCGGGTTCGATTCGGGAATGGTTGTATTAAAAACTAACTACATTAGAGAAAAAAATACTTCGGAATAGGAATGCATACTTTCCTGTTGTTCGTCACGTTTGCTGCCCACTGCTGGACATAGGCCTCTCCCTCTTTTTACCCAATCATTGTGGAAATTAGTAAGTTGCAGTATCGAAGCGTTCTGTAGGCATGTGTCCCATTAAGTTTACCAAAAGAGATACAAATCTTGACATTCTCTTACTAAGAGAATGCCATTGCGTTATCTACCCAACTTGTTATAATGCTAATACAAGCGAAACTTTGTCGAAACCGAACGAAAAAGACGCACAAAGACGCGCCTTATCAGGGAAATTCCGCTTGATTTGGTTTTGTGATTAATATGTTACAAATTAATTTGGAAAACTCGAGCCGTAAGGCGTAGGGAAAATATTTATACTTTGAGCGCGGTGTTTGTTCGGAGTTGGCGCCGGGACGGGACGGGAGCCCTACTCAGGGCTTGCGGTTTCAGCGTTTGGAACTACTTACTTACTTTGTAATTTGAACCGATAAAGCCTGCTTGCAAATAAGAGAGTATTACGCAAAGTGTTTGTGTTCGCATATATGTTTTTTTTTTATAGTTGCTCGACATAATGGCTTCCCTACGCCTGATGGAAAGCGAAAGAGAAGCCGAAGTCGCTGTGACAACGGGCAAGTAACTGGTCAGTTGGTTGTCACCGCCATGCCGGCCCAACTCCAACCCCCCACGAGCTCCGGAAACCTTACTCACCGGCAAAAACACGACTCAGAGGTCATTTGACTGCGGTATTCTATAGGGTGGAGGTCCTTCCCCGGACGGGCGGCTCAATTCGAGCGAAGATTCGCTATGCCCTACCTCTCTTAAACATATCTATCAAGTTGCAGAAACACTACTGTACAAAACAGTCTACTTACTGTCAAGTCAAATACAACTTGAAAAAATACTTACTCCCTATGACATACGACCAGAGCGAAGGAATTGTGAAGGTGTAGCATGCGCAACGCTTCAACATCTATGCATACAGTGCTTAGTTCTGGATTTGTCGTTTCGGCCTAATTGCCACTTAAGTAATTACTATCATACATTTTTTTTTAATTTTTTTTATGTTCGTTTTACTCGTACATGTTTCATGACTCCTTTGTGTTGGACCCAGCCGAGCCCAGGATCCCCAAGATACAGGGGTGTCCCTAGTTTGGGCTCCGTAGCTTCATATATCTTAACACCTTAGCATAACCTTTTTTTTGGTCGTTTCCTAAAATGAACCGATCGGGAATCAACCCCTGGAACTTCGGCATGCTGCGCTATGTGCGACGCTTAGAACATCATTACTGTCTACGATATTTTGATACTTCGTATATACGAAAATTTTTTTCTGTTCTTGACTTTTGTGCACGAATTCATAGCAAATGTTTTAAACCTTTTTATCAGAGCTACTTTTCCCGATTAATGTGTGTCAAAAACATCGTACTTTTTTCTATCCTCAATTTCCTGTGCATGAATTCACAATCATTCAATTGCAAATGTATTAAACCTTTTTGACAGAGCTGTAGATACTTTCCCTTGGGCTCCGCTTGTGCCGTTCGGAGGCGCCGCGAACGCAAAACATCGGGAGCCTATTTAAATTATTTTGAATGTATAATGCGGCGCTGTTTGGGCGAATTAAACCGCGGAGATAAATATTGGAGGAGACAGCCGTGGATCTGACGGCTTCGGGACATTACAATATGGTGTTTATGGCCGAGAACCGCTGATACGGTCGCGCTTACGGCTCGAAGGTTGCCGAAAGGTTCTTAGTTGGATATCGATGCGTGGTTGCTTTCTTCTTGTACAGAAACAGATTTATATGTTGTTCCGTGCGAACAGAAATAACTGTCGGTGTGTCGTAGTAATATTTGAATTTCAGAACGAAAGTACAGAACAGGAATAAAGAATGCATGTAGGCGTTTCGTGTAGAAGAATTCACAATTGGTAAGCGATGGTGAAAAAAGTTCGTATGTAGCAAAGGGACTGGAGACATAGTACCTAACTATTTATTAATCTGTGACTGGAGGTCAAGATTGGTGGGAATAAATGTTATACGATAATAGTATTAGCTTAAGCCTTATTCTATTGCGTTTTTCTAAGGTCAACGTCTACGCTGGACAGACGCGATCTTAGTGCTATGATCTATTCGCGATGTTGGCGTCGCGTTGTGGTTTATCAATAGGAAAAAGACTAACTAGCAAATAGTAATGGATTAGGGATGCAGTAGGATAGGGGCAGATTATATCTTGGTATTCAATTATAGGAATTCCATGTGGTGTTTACCTATAATTAATTGTGCAATTAACTTTAAGTCCTCCTGACTTTTTTTTTCCTAAGATGTATTGTTGTAGCAATTGTTGGTAAGCCTAATAAATAAATAAATAGGAATTAATATGTTTCTACAATAGACGACACGATTTTTGACACAAAAAGTCGATATAATTTATCGAAATGTTCTCGATTTAGCGATTGCGACCCTATGCTTCATAAATAACGGAAAATATGGCGCAGTGGGGCCCCGGCTTAGATGCAGGCCTCGGGCGTGGCCTATGGCCCGGCTGACAGCCGATTGAGCTCATAAGCTCGCTCATAAACCAGTCCTTTGAACCCCTTATTACTCTTCAAATGATGCTCAAGGAGAAATAAGAATGAGAAACTTTTGGGAAAATACGAATCAAATGAATTGGATCCTGATGCACAAAATATCGATGAACGCTAATAGATGCTCAATAAGCCGTGACTTCATATGATAGCAGTTATCATCATCATAGGTTCTATCGGTTTCACTGCAGGGTATAAGCCTCCTGCTGATGCCACGTATGCAGGCTGATGATGATGATGAGTCTTTGAGTAAGTAATCTATTTAATCAGTAAGGTTATGTTGCTAATAGATGGAATAATTTTTAAACAAACACTTATCCAAAGTTATACAAAATGTATGAGTACCTGTTTCCTAGCTGACTTGTTTCCCTTCAAATCCATCCTACTCCTGAGGGAGACCTCAAGTGTCACCTTGTTTAATGTTTCAAATGAACGACGTTTCTTCAGTGTAATCGCTGCATTACAGACGCTCGGCCGCGGCTAAATTTGGCAACGGACATGACAGATATTTAATTTCTGAGAAGGCTTCGTTTTGTATTCCTTGGATAAGTAATGTTCTAAAGGTCACCAAGAAACAATTCTTCTAGATCTGTAGATTACAATGAGTTGTACTATTGCGATACCTATTCTGAAACTACGTAGTTATAAAGACTACCAGATTTTAAGTCGCTACCATCGCTAACACATTATTTTGCTAAGAAGATCTTAAGTAATTTATGTACCTAAGTGATAGGAATGTAAGGGAGCGGCCTATCATCCTTTCGCTCCAAGCCAACCTCACCTGCCCGTGGTGCATCCTGCCGAATAACAAACGAGGCGCTGGCAACCGACTGGTGGCGGTATAACCATCACAATTGAAGGCGTAGCTAAATACTAAAGAACGGTGACGGGCAGCAGCGTCACCGGAGCAAGAAGCTACGCCCTGCGATCGCCAACCCGCCTGCCCAGCGTGGCGATTATGTGTATATCCTCCAGATGTTTGCTCTAAGTGGCGAACAACTGGAGAGGCCTATGTCCAGCAGTGGACTGTAATAGGCTGATGATGATGATGATGATGATAGGAATTTTGCTTCGTAGGTATCTTGACATTATATGTACGAGTATAAGCCCTCAAACCTTAGCATTTTCACCCCACTAGTTTACAATCTTGTCAATAAGATTCTTAAATACCTACTATTAAACGAATCAAAGGGAAACAAACCAGACAAACCAACACCAGTAGACAACAGACGTTTAATTAGTATTTGTTTCGTAACGATCGAGTCTAAATATAGGACAGCCTGCTTCAAACTATTTGGGGATTCCAATTTCCCACGCATGTTACCTTCCTAAATTATTTTATTAGTGCTCAAACAGGTTTGTAACAATTGTATATGGGAGTAGGTCTGTGTATTGTGTGTTGAGTATATTACATATGTGTATATGTACACGGGCGCGTTGTGTTACATTGGGATTAATCTGCTATTGTGACAAGGGTTTATCATTATGACTGGGATTTAAGGGGTGTAGGTGTAGTAGTATTATCATCAAACCTATGAGATAGGCCTGATTTAAAATATTTTCTACACTTCCATACTAACATATTCAATGTCCGGACACAGGCATTTTTTTGCTTACAAGGTGACTACGATAATTTTTTGTACATTGTAATCTTTTAAACGAAAAATAAATTATTACATGATTAAATTATTATACAGGGTGTCTGTAATTCGTGATGGATATTCCCCGAAATATTCCCGCATATTTTTGCTCAGTAATCCCAGCAGTTACATCGTGTTAGTTAGCCAGGTGCGCTGTGTCCGGCGATCCGTGTTAGATTTATGTGGCACCCATTAAACAATTTCCTAACCGCCCCTACACAGCCTGCGCCCACGCACAACCAAACTGAACTTTACCCCGTTGTAATAAGGAAGCGTTAAGCGTGGCTCTGACTGCGGTCGCTGTCCCCAGTGATCGGTTTATTGCATCGGATGTGCATTTAATTGTATCGGAGCTGGATTTAGAGGACAGTCGGCGATAGTTAGGATTTGTGTTGTAAACGGCTGTAAGGGTGCAATTGGATTGGTAGCGCGTGCAATCAGTCGGTACATTAGGTGTAACGACTTCGGTATCGTGTGTGTGCCTGATATTTGGTTACTTCATCACCAGCCACCACCTATTGCAGTCCACTGCTGGACATAGGCTTCTCCAGTTGCTCGCCACCTAGGGCAAACATTTGGAGCTTATACCCATAATCGCCACGCTGGGCAGAGGGATTGGCGATCGCAGGGCGTAGCTTCTCGCTCCAGTGACGCTGCTGTCCGTCATCGGCCTGTGGTATTTAGCTACGCCTTAAATTATGATGGTTATACCGCCACCAGTCGGTTGCCAGCGCCTCGTTTGTTATTCGGCAGGATGCATCACGGGCTGGTGAGGTTGGCTTGGAGCGAAAAGATGATGGGTCGCTCCCTTACATCCCTTCCCTCACATCCCTACTCCGTCTTATCCCGTGGCTGTCGTAGAAGACGACTAAGGTAATATCAGGAAACGGGCGGCAGTGCTTACCTGGGTACAAGTGAAAGTTTACGTTAAGTTAAGAAAGTTACTGCGGCTACCAACCCGCCTACTAAGTGTCATAGTGTCATGACTATGACAAATCCCCTCAAATAGCAATTGTCACTGCCTATGTTCAGCAGTGAATGGCTGCTGGTTGATGTTGACGAAACCAAAATTTATTACATAGATAAATAAAAAATGTGATCAATATTGAATTTGTACTAGATATATGTAGACGACCTTGGAACAAACATGTACTCGTATGACACAGTGTTTGTCTCCAGTTACCTTTAGGCTAATCCGGTTAGCCGGCCGTAGAGGCACTCAGGCCGGCTAATGTCGGCTTACACAGGACCTAATTATTTGCATTCACTCCGAGGGCGAGTAGCCGCTAAATTGGGATGCGCTGAGGATGCGCCTGAGATGTGACGTGGCATCTAGTGGATAGGTTCATTGGTAATGTTGCGCCGAAATTAATTAATTAATTGTAGTAATTGATTTCTATACAATAGCCTAATCGCTCTACCCTCGCTTAGTATTTCCGTGCCATTACATCGATTTAAAAATATGTACCATTAGATTGATAAAGGACATCGTTTGTTATCCCATCTTAACTAATATTATAAAGCTGAAGAGTTTGTTTGTTTGTTTGTTTGAACGCGCTAATCTCAGGAACTACCTACTGGTCTGAATTGAAAAATTCTTTTTGTGTTAAATAAACCATTTATCGAGGAAGGCTTTAGGCTATACTAGCTGTGCTCGCGACTTCGTCCGCGTGGAATAGTTATTTTTTCCCCTTTTTTTTAACATTTTCCATCATTTCTTCGCTCCTAATAGCTGCAGTGATGTTATATAGCCTAAAGCCTTCCTCGATAAATGGTCTATTCAACACAAAAAGAATTTTTCAATTCGGACCAGTAGTTCCTGAGATTAGCGCGTTCAAACAAACAAACAAACAAACTCTTCAGCTTTATAATATTAGTTAAGATAACATCACGCTGCAACTATTAGGAGCGAAGAAATAATGGAAAATGTAAAAAAAATGGGGAAAAAATAACTATTCCACGCGGACGAAGTCACGAGCACAGCTAGTTAGAAATATAAATATAGCATGTGCTGCCTTAGGACCAAGAGGTACCGGGACCGGGTTATGCCTAAAATTAAAATAAAAACTGGGGTTACTTAGTAGCTACCCCAGAGTCAAGAAATTAGCGGTGATTACACCACTGTGCATAGGATACTACGTTAAAGCGTTGGTCCTGCTGTCCGTCCCTTCGAATCACGGAGTCGGTGTAAGTTAAGGTTTTCCCTGTTACTGTGAGAGTAGAGAAAAAACGTCTATCAGAATAACTGTACCCGAGACAATTTAGAAGACGATATCGATCTTGGCTGTAGGGAAGTAATCAGCAATGATTGAATTGAAACGGTCTCGATGTACCTCAGAGCCATTCATGTGGGACAAAACCAATACTTAGTGGCTACTATTACGTATGGATGCCAAATGGCCCCTCGATATCGCGGGCTAATTAGTAGCATTTTCAAAAGCATTGTTGTATGTCCCATTGTAACTTTCAACGGGGCTTAAAAGGGATTTAATGATTTGTCGTTTATTAGTGAGTTAAGGTTCATGAAACTTTAAAAGTTTAAAAGTTTCATGAACCTTAACTCACTAATCGGTAAACCTTAAACACCGGTTTGCCGGTACTTCTCGTTAGAAACCACTTTCCGAATACGATAACATATTCAACAAATTCATCAGCGTAAAAATAAATAAAAATCCCAGGAAAGAACAACAGTCATTGGGCGAGGTCTATGTCCAGCAGTGGACGTCTGTCCACTGGCTGATGATGATAATATAAAATGAAAATGAAATCAAAATTGCTTTCCAAGTTAACAAAGGCGCTACTAGTCGTTTGTGAAGTATTTGATATTGTAACGACAATCTATAATCAATATTTGTTATTCAAATATTCTCAACGAGACCATTGTATTATTGTCACTGGAACAATGCCTCCGCCAAATAGACCGTGGGTGTCAGGAATAAGTTAAACATTGGAAATTAATGGAACAATCCACTATTATGTAATCTCAGAATCAGATTTCCAATGACAAGCTCTTCACGCGACTCTCATAATGTGTAGAATAAGTTCGGCCTTGTGCCACTAAGATACTCCAGCTGCTGGAGTAGCTGGCATCTCTGGGATGACTCCGTTAAATACCGCCTCGACTATCTTTCGAGGGAATCGAAGGGTAGTACTTAGCGACAATCCGTTCAAACTTTCGATTGGTATAGACTTATCAAACCGGTGAAATGTTTAACAATGCTTACCCCATCCATCAAATCATACCCTGAACCAAAATTTGATCGGTAACCCATATTATTATGCATTATGTGTATTGACATATTTAATTACATATAAAATATTTTATTTATTTATTTCCTTTAGCTAATTATTTAAAGATTCTTCGATATTTGTGTATATGGGCGACAATAGATTGCATATTCTATATTGGCTGGGCAAGGGGTACAGTAGTAAGGAGTAGTAAGCCGAGCCCGTTAAGAGGGGTACAACAGCCTCGACAAGCGCCCGCACTCTCCGCGACCATTGCCCCGCGTTAACAGCCCGCCGATCGAGCAGGCTCTTTGGCCGAGCGTACTTTGTGACTGGTTATTGTTATTGCGTTAACTACTCATTGGTTCAGAGCATTGCAAGCGGTTTTTAGTTGGGTAGCTTATAGATTATTATATCTAAGAGAGGTAGGGCATAGCGAATCTTCGCTCGAATTGAGCCGCCTGTCCGGGGAAGGACCTCCAGTCTATAGAATACCGCAGTCAAATGACCTCTGGGTCGTGTTTCTGCGGTGAGTAGGGGGGTTAGGGTTGGGCCGGCATGGCGGTGGCAACTGACAAGTAACTGACCAGTTACTTGCCCGTTGTCACAGCGACTTGGGCTTCTCTTTCGCTTTCCATCAGGCGTAGGGAAGCCATTATGTCGAGCCACTATAAAAAAAAAGATTAAATCAATCTGAGTATGTAAAAGCGAGAGCTTTTACACTCTGCATCACTCCTCTTGTCTTAGAAATGGAGCTGCCAACGGGCGCCATAAGGGATCGCGAGTTTTTAAACATAAATAAATAAAGGAATATCACAAACATCGCTTTAATCCTAAAGTATCTATATTAATATAAATAAATAATCCAAGACATGCTACTCTGGGCCACACAGCGCCATCTAGCCCCAAACTAAGCCGAAGCTTGTACTATGGGTACTAGGCAATAACTGATAAACTTACACATAAATTTATTTACAAAAAAAAAAATTCGTTTCGTGAACACGAAACGAACACAAATATTCATCACACGATTGTTCGTGTTGTGGGAATCAAACCCACGTTTTGGAGGCAAGGGTCGCTAATAATGAGCCAACGAACCAGTTGTATAAAACCTAAATGATTGTCATATTCTTTCTGAGTGAGCCTGCCTACGGATGGAATGAAATGGTAACTTGAGTGACAACAAATTTTAAAAATTAATATGTTTTCGTTACAATTGGCAAGCCATTAGCGCACAGATTACTTGTTCGTGGGCATGCCTGTATGAATATTTATAGCGTTAGCATGTATTAAAACTTTTGCGTTTTTTTTTGCGGAAATGTCAGCGGAGCGGGCATCGCGTCGGGCGCAGCGGATCGGAAATGTTGGCGCACCATACAGCCATTTGTACAATATTAGCTGATAGTCATAATACTTGATAGGCTTTTACGTTCTAGCGCATTTAACGTTTGTAGGGATTAAAACCAACTCGATCTCAGTAACTTCATTTATTTACTTGTTTTACTTCACTAACTTACATTCACATTATACATTGGTACTTTTACACAATTACGCGGGCAGCAATTTTAGGACGTGTGTTCATCACTATGGTCGAACTGCTTGTGTCTGTAAGATCAGCCTTTTATACTGTTATATTGTAATCTCAGCACAATCCACACCAGGGTAGTGGTGTGGGTTGTCACTGTCACAGAAAAAATAAGAAATGGTAAGGCAAAGACATTAAAGCGTATAATGCCATATCCGTCGACACTGACACCTAACACGTTGTTCATTTCGATTATGTATGTTCAATGTACTTACAGAGTACTACGCTGTTTGTTTTAGTTAGTACTTAAAATAATGACTAGTTAGTAGGTTCATGATTGACGGCTTCGTTTGGTTAGAGCGTTGAGTTGACGATCAGAAGGTAAACGGTAATTCAATTTATTTGTGGTTAGATATTATACGATCTTTGATCATTTTTTTACAATAATTTGGATAATATCTAATTCACGTAAAGTTCAGACTTAGACAAAGTATAAAACGTCAAACACAAATACAGGACGACTCTACCGCTGGGTTTGAAAGTAGCATCGGGATAAACTGGGAGGAAGTCGGGAACTACCCTTTTATATACCCGTTTTTACATTTTTTATTAATATAAAATGCTCATAAAATTATTACGCTGTTTCTATAAAGATTCTTTAGTAGATACAAAGTGTGAAACACAACTTCATACTTATTTAATTAGGTCATTAAAGTTTTATAATTAAGGGCTGAACACTTGTTTACACGCAAGTCCTAAGGGTGTTTATTTGATTTAACTATAATAATCTCTCAGGTAATAGTACAAAGTTTTTAATTAACAGGTTCCACAATTTACTGAAGTTGACGTTTTAATGAATTCAAACATAATCTAAGCCTTTAGAGTCAATTCAATATCAACGGAAAGTTACGAAGAATTCAAACATTAATACAATGCTTAATCTGATTAAGGCGACTTGTAAGTTTTAACCTTATTGATTGTCGTTAACTAAGCTAATATTGGAAATCGCGAAAGAATACAAAACTGGCGCTGCGTTGGAGTTGAAACATTCATAATTGATTTTGTTAATAATAATCGGCAAGTCGAAGGACCCATTCGCTGGCCTCCATTGTTTTATTAGCGAGTTTCGACTTTAACTCCGCACCTACATTCCCGTTCGGACTTAAATTAATCGCTTCGAATTCACCAAAAACTGTTTAAGTGCTGAATTCCAAGCGTGTTTGAGAGTATTGGCGCCGGTAGATGAGGACTCCAACGGTCTTGTTCTAGGCAACGTGACGCAATATCAAAGTCTCAAAATACACGGTGAATATTCGTTTAATTTAAATTTGCTATTCCTTCATGAAACTCTTCAAGATAAAGGGCGAGACTCCTCCACTTTCCTGAATTGTCACAATCATGAAGACATCACTTTAAGGTTAAGTATAATTAATAATTTTGATGTATTCATGTATTCAAAATAAAAATCATTTATGTGGAGATTCTTAAATAATAGGTACATTGCTTTTTAATTTAAACTACCTATTCATTTGTGACATAGTAAAATTGTCTATGTAAACAACCTGCTTTTTAAAGAATCGTCTGGTGTACGACTGGGACATATAAACATACTCCTGAATTTCACCCCATAACCAGTCTTCCATTTCAAAGAAGCTGTGAATACATTCAATTTAAATTCAAGTCATAAATTGTATGTTTGATTTTAACCATTCGTTCGCTTTCGTTTCCAAAAAGTGTCAGAAACAGCGCGTTCAAGCTTAAAGTTAATTGTGCCCTCATTAGAGCAAATCACCTCGTATCTTATTGATCAGCGTTCATGCCAATTTTGTAGCAATAACCGAATGATTTGGAGCAGAATATAAACGCCAATTCGACGTTTCTTGTAAATATCATTGAAGTATGAGTATCTATCTACTTCTTTTAACTATCCTGTACCCAAAGCTTGCCTGGGAGAGATCGTTTAGAGCGATAAGACCGCCATTGTACAACAGATGTCTGTTATACTTATCTAGCTTTTAAGTCAAATGTATGGTGTGCAATCTATCTATGTGTATAATAATATCAAACGTTATATCAGACAAGCGAGTTTGATAAGGCCAATTTGATATGCAAGAACCTAATATTCACATAAGGGCATGCTTACAACAGCGGGCATATCACAAGAACAAATGTACGAGGCAGACGTGACCCCAACCACCTAATCTCGAACTAAGGGTACCCCCTGTAGCTACTATGAGTGTCGGATCGCTCGGAATCAATCGGACGGGACCCTCTGAAGCCAATTTAGAAAAGTTCGTATCCTAAATTGTTTCAAGATAACAAAACAAGTAAAGACAAAATAAAGTGCCGTATTCTTTTTGCAGTTTCACTACAGTTTCACAGTTGAGACATAAGGGGTTACTTTTTTTGAATCAGCATAGTTACTCTACCTACCCTCACCTGATAGCAAAAGAGCAAACCTAAGGCACTGCGGCAACAAACCTGGGACTAAATAATGTACAATATAATAAATATGGCGCTTGAGGCCCTTTAATCAAATTTTCATTACCGAGAACTATAAAACAAACAAGTTTTCCAAAGAGGTTACAGTACAACAAAGAATGTGCGTCCATAATGAAGCATGATACATGTACGTGTAGCGACGGTCCCGTGCTCCGGTCCGGGACGCTCCGGGACGCGGCTACCTGTTCGCATTCCGGGCATACTTGTTGAAACAACACCTGTTCCGCGTAATGAAAATGTTCCGCCAATCACCGGGAAATTAAAACGCACCTTTTGTGTTAGTGCTGGGGTCGCACGACCTCATTTTGTGGGGACCCATAATAGGGTCATTTTGAATAGTAGAATAAACTCCTCTGACCGGTAACTCGGTTTCAGCTGCTGCAATCTTTAAGTATTATGTAGCACAGTAAGTATAGTGACACCCAAGTCACTGCGGCGACACGGACAAGTTACCAAACCAATTACTCTTTCTTGCCACGGCTTTGCTACTCTGTATGATTATTCTGTCTATACAACGACTGATCCGGACCAACTGGGTCGTGGGTTTAATCCCCATCAGGGACAAACATTTAAGTGATGAACAATTGTGTCTGTTCTGTGTCTTGGCTTTTGTATTGAAGAATATAATATTTGTGTTCCTTCTCAGTTGGAATGATTCGAGCTTCTTTCGCTATCAGTCGACTTGATTTCACTATACTGTGTTACTATAGAAGAATGTATGCTTTCGCTTGAGGTTCCTAACTAAGTAAGACAATGTTTAGTTTACTAAGTCCCGGTCAGCCGCGAGTCCGGCCGAGCGCAACTTGCAACTTAAAGCGCTCCGGAGAGCTTTGTCGTGTCGATGCATTTGGCCAAGTTCACGCCTCACCTTCGTCCTTATTACGGCGGTAATGGACGCAACCACTGCACAGTTTATGTTGAGATTGTCTGCGATCGTTGCTCGATACAGTATGTATAAAGAAAGGATAGAAAATTGAACTAGGAATTCACAATGGCTTCATAGATGACTGACTCGGTGGCTCTATTGGTAGTGACTCCTGCCTACTGAGCCAAGGGTCGTGGGTTGGATTCCCGCACAGTGCAAACATTTGTGTTCATAAACATGTCTGTTTGTATTGGTCTGGGTGTTTTCTATGTATAATATGTATTTATTTACAAAAAAAAGTATTTAAGTAGTTTATCAGTTGTCTAGCACCCATAGTACAAGCTTCGGCTTAGTTTGGGGCTAGATGGCGATGTGTGGCCCAGCGTGGCATGTCTTAAGTTAAGTTATTTTTATTAAATGAAAAATAGATTTCATTTCATTCAACTGACATGCAACATCAGGGGTATCACACTCGCGTTGACCACCCTGACCCCGGCTGCCGATGCAGCACTCACTGGGATCCCTACTCACCGGCAGAAACATGACCCGGAGGTCATTTAGCTGCGGTATTTTCTAGGGCGGAGGCGGCAGGCGACTCAGTTCGAGCGAAGATTCGCAGGGCATACCTTTCTTAATCTAGTTCCAAACTAAGCCTTAGTTTGTAATATAAGTAGTGTGGAATTGGGCATTCTAGATCATTTGTCGTTCGTTTCAGCCAGCTGAAACTCACTCCACATGATCTAGAATGCCCAATTCCACATTATGAATGATCGAAGCTAATTTTGAGTGCTTCAGAAAATAGTGCAATAATCTAACTAACTTATTTGTTATCGTTTTTATACCGAATAAATAGTTCCCACCAATATCAACTCGTTGGTTGCGTCATGCATGTGTAAGCGCGCCGGACATACGAGCAGTGCTGCTGACATTGCGACAAAAGTACCTATTGTTTGTGCCTCTTGCACTCGTTTCTGATGTTTTATAATATTCAATATTTTAACATACAATTTGTACAAAAATAGTCTATTGCTAAATGCATGCGAAATACGTAAGTATTTGATTTTTTACTCAAAGTGAGCGCCTCAATAAGTGTGAAACTTAGGTAATAAATTCGGTAGATCTTTTATACTTTATCTAGCAAAATATATTTAATTAATCAATAATCTGATTGTATGGTTTAAAAGGGTAATCTATATAAATGCAATCACAGCTAGCATTCCTACGTAAATAATTCAAGCGTACCTACTATCAATCATTTAATTTTTGGTTAAACTGGTTTTAGTAAGTTGTAATGTTGTTAAATGCCCACCAAAAAGTTGTATTAAATGCTGTTTATTATAAAATATAAATAATGTTTACTAAATATGTTTAATAATAGTGATTAAAATGAGATATGAATAGAAATGTCTAAAATAGTTGTTTTAATAATAATAACAAAGTAATTTCTATAAATTAAATAAATGTGGAAAAATACCAAATTAATAAAAGTAGGTCAAATTAAATATGACGTGCTATGAATCCACGTGCAAGTTGTAAATCTGCATGGTAGCAATTTTCGCGCGCGGTGCAGTAGGGCTGATACAAATCTTTTGAACGAAGGCGGCGCGGACATAGATTGAAACTTGGTAACTTCGATTCGTGAGAGCTATAAATATATAACCTGTTACTATTTTTCTTCATTGCAGATGATTTCAATATGTCTATTTTTGGTCTCCGTATGTAAATAACATGGTATAGATCGTTTTCACGCGAAGATTTTAGTATCTAGTAGACGAAAAGATGTTATATTCTAAAAATATTTTGCTAATCAAATTATTACTAAATTTAAGTTTGTTTAAGCTCGGACTAAAAACGCTGAGCTCATAATGTAACTACATAGTTACCGCATAGTAACTATCCCATATTCCTTGCATGATCCATACTTTAACAACCCTATGAAATTTAGCGAATTCGACATTATTCGCGTTATAAAATGAGCGTCCCGGTGATTGTCGCCACATTACCGTGCTACTTAAGTGACTAGTGTGCTCAGTGTGCTCATCAGTGCTCCAGAATATCTGCTCTCCAGAATCCCTGCTCTCCAGAAACTCTGCTCTCCTGAATCCTTGCTCTCACCAAGGTAAAATTATGTAAGTTTTTTTATTAATTTTCTTTGTTTAATTTTTGTTGTAGGTAACTGTTTGCGTGACCACCAAGTTTTTCGTGTAGCAGATCATCATCCATCAGCCTACCTTTGGCTGGTGTGCAGTGGGTTGTGTGACTGTTAAGCATTATTTGTTAGATGTCTCATTGAAAAGTTGATGAGACTTTGAATACTATGTAGAAATTCTTTTATGTTCGCAGGTCTGACTCGGAGATTGAATCCGTGTTTGGAGAGGGTTCCGCTGCCCCCAGTTCGCGTAAATATACGAAAAAGGGGAAGACGCTAACCACATCAAGGTACGTACAGTGCATTCATATTCATTCACCAACATCGTATTGACAAGCTCGAAGGCGGTTTTGTTGCAGCCCTGCCTAAGGCAGCGAATTGTGGGTTCGATTCCCAACTGGGACAAACATTAATGTGATGAACATTTTGCGTTTGTTACATGCCTGCTGATTTAGAATTCTTTAACACAAGTACCTACTTAAGTAACTTAACAATAATAAATGTATGATATTTTTTCCTATTTATTTTTAGATTATAAGTAATGATCCTTGGTGCTACAACTGATGACAGCTGACATTTAATGCTCATAATAATTTAATTTACAGATCCGACTCCGATTGTGAAGTTGCGCTGCCGCTACCGAAAAAGAAACGTGCTTCTAAATCGCAGTAAGTGAATGTTACAATGATTATCAGTATGAGTGTACTTATAATGTGTATGTGACTGTACCTATAATGTTGATTGTAATCTGAAAAATCAGTAAGAGGTTCGTCTGATGATATGTGTGAGTGTGTGTGCACGTTGATTGAACTCTAAAATCATGGTACAGTAGAACGCCGATTATCCGAACGCCGATTAACCGAATCGCCAATTATCCGAATCGGACCTAAGCTTAATATAAAAAATTAAAACCAAGTAATTTTTGTTTTGTATTGTTGTAACAAGTCGAAACACGCTCGAGTCCAGATATATTTCAACTGTTATGGTTGAAAGCTAGATGCAAGATACTATTTTACTGTTCTCATATTTTTTTTTCGCTACTACATACATATGTACCTCTATTATTGTTGTGAATTTTTACACTTTGTATTTTTGATAAGGTCTGATGGGGTTGCAACTTTATCTGATCGAGATGTTCAAGTGAGCGTTATTGTAGAACTGTGTTTGTTAAACAGTTCGTTTTTTTATTACCAGTCTATGTCCGATTATCCGAATTTTCGATTATCCGAATCGACCTCGGTCCCAATTAATTCGGATAATCGGCGTTCTACTGTATGTGGTTAGTTCAGTAAGATGCGTGTGAATGTACCTACTCTTATTTTAATTGATTAATATTTTGTCTTTAGAAGCTCTATTTTACTAATGAAGATGAATGATATCAATAGGCTACAACACTTTATCATAGCGCATTGACAGTAAAAAATAATATTGTTATGTTTCAGAGCTCCGTCAAAGAGATCGAAAGATCTGTTCGGTCTGGTGTCCGACGAGGACGAGGCACTAGCGGTAGAGAACTCCCAACGCCGGGGTTCCGCAGCTCACCCGTCGCTGGACAGCAGCCTAACGACAAAGGTGGCCAACGGGTCAGTGCGGCGCTCCGCCCCGCTCACCGGCGCCTACTACGTGGAGGTGCGTGCCTACACCACCAGCGACGCACTCAAGGCGTCGCCCGTCGACCGCTACAAGAAGGCGCTGCTCACCGCTAAGGTACAGCTGGACACCGGCACTTCAGAGTGGGGACATCTTCAAAAGTTTACGAAGAGTGTGCAAAAACTATTTCAAGATAGAGAGCCAATATTCTATAGTAATAGAGTTAATTTTAAATAATTTTAAACGTTTGAATACATTTATTATAATACAAGTATATTAGGTCATTTTAAATATTAATTAATAATTACGTTATTGTTACTAGTGCGGTCTGCCAGTTCTCTTCGCTGGAACTTGGCTGACACGCTCTCGCGTGTCTTGATTTAACACCATGCCTTTCTGTACCGCTTGTTCGGCACGCGTTGATAATACGCATTGGGTAGGGCATTTGCGTAGTAACGCGCACAAGAACAAATGTACAGCTCCGGTAGAGGACGGAGTGGTCACCATCTCCTCTGCGTTCAGAGGTCGTATCGCTTCGTATAGGATACTAGCGAATGAGGGAAATGAGTTGACTTTACTCGAGGTATTCTTAAACAGTATACGTACTAAATTGCTTGGTCTTATAGAAAAATCGTTAAAGCAATACATTAGCATAAAAATGAATCTAGAGTATTTTGGCAATTTTATATTGCTAAAAAGCGATACACAAGATGTAAAATCATTTGCGACTAAAAATATGATTATACATCGTAACTTTGATTACGACCAGATATTTGACAACATCGTTAGTATATTATGTAAAAAAGTGGAAGAGTTTCAGGATCGTGACAGCGGTTGGGGATTTTTAAGTAACATACATGTTGAAGTTAATATTAACAAGTTTGATCCGTTAAGTGGGGCAGGTTCAACGTATGTGGACTTACCGCTTTATTTAAAAAGGAAAAAAGCATGTATTAACGTTAGAAACGACGACAACTTTTGTTTTTTGTGGAGCGTTGTCGCAGCCCTTTGCCCAGCAAAACGCAATAGTGTTCGTACAGCTTCGTATCCTCATTTTCGAGAAGTGTTAAATATTAAAGATTTAAACTTTCCTGTCACTTTGAAAGATATTAAAACATTTGAAAATAATAATAAATTTCTGAGCATTAACGTATACTCCGTAAAGAATAAGCGCATTGTGGGACCCATTTATAGATCAGAATTCAAAAGAAAAACTAGGATTAATTTATTGTTATTGGAAAATGGTAACAAATCTCACTACGTGTTAATAAAAAATTTATCACGTCTTGTGCGAGCTCAAATAACAAAGCATCATAATAAGATTTATTTTTGTGATGATTGTTTACTTTTCTTTTCGTCAGAACAAAAACTTGATAATCACGTTTGTAGTGGTGTGACCACTGTTCTGCCAGAAAAAGGCAGCTATCTTCATTTTAAAAATTTTAATCGTAAACAAGACATACCGTTTGTGGTGTATGCTGATTTTGAAACTCTTCTTAAACCAATAGCTACTTGCGAACCGAGCCCCTCTTGTAGTTTTACTGTAAATCAGAAACAACACATTCCAGCCGCTTTTGCTTACAACATAGTGTGCTCGTTTGACAGCAATCTTAATCGTTTTGTTTCGTACCGCGGACGGGACTGTGTTCAGAAATTTCTTGAAAGCCTTTACAAAGATATAGAACACATTTATGACATTTTGGGTATTGAGGTGCGAATGATATTTGATGATAACGATGCTGAATCTCATGCAAAAGCTGAAGTGTGTCACATTTGCAATAATATACTTCTGTTCGATAAAGTAAGGGACCACTGTCACTTGACAGGCCGCTACCGAGGCGCTGCTCACCAATACTGTAATTTACAGTACAGCCTACCCAAATTGGTTCCTGTCTTTTTTCATAATCTGGCTGGCTATGATTGTCATCTGTTCATTAAAGAGTTGGCTGAAAGTTCGGGTCCCATAAAAGTAATACCGAAGAACAAAGAGAATTACATTTCTTTTACAAAATTTTTAAAAATGTCGGATGGTAAATTTGTCCAAATAAGATTCGTAGATTCTTTTAAGTTTTTAGGGACAAGCTTAGAAAAATTGGGAAACGGTCTACACAAAACAGATTTCGCTCACTTAAAACATTGTTTTACTGATGAAAGCCAATTTGAATTATTAACCCGTAAGGGCGTGTATCCTTATGATCACATGAAATCTTGGAGATCGTATTCTGAGAAACGTCTGCCTTCTAAGGAAAGTTTTTATAATACTTTGATCGACGAAGGGATAAGCGATGAAGATTACATGCATGCGAAATTGGTCTGGAAAACCTTTAACATTTCTAATTTGGGAGAATATACTGATCTTTATCTTAAAACCGATGTTTATTTGTTGACAGATATATTTGAAAATTTTAGAGCTGTTTGTAAAAAAAATTATCATTTAGATCCGGCTTTTTACTTAACTGCTCCGAGTTTATCATTTGACGCAATGTTATTAAAAACGGGCGTAGAGTTAGAGCTACTGTCCGACTTAGAAATTATACGCCTCGTGCAGAAAGGTGTGCGGGGCGGAATTTGTCTTTGTTCTACCAGACTAGCTAGGGCGAACAACTTTTACATGGAAAACTATGATGGAACTAAACCGGATACTTTTCTCATATATATTGACTGTAATAATCTATATGGTTACAGCATGTGCCAGTCATTGCCAGTAGCCAATTTTAAATTTCTGGAACAAGACGATATTGATAGACTAGATATTATGGACATTTCAGACGATGCAGAATACGGATTTATACTTGAAGTTGATTTGTTTTACCCCGAAGAGTTGCATTGTACTCATAACGACTATCCATTTTGCGCGGAGAAGTTTATACCTCCAGGAGGTAAAACTTCCAAATTAGTGCCAAATTTATACTCGAAATACAATTATGTAATCCACTACGTTCATTTGAAAACTTGTTTAAATCATGGTCTTATTTTGAAAAAAATACATCGAGTAGTTACATTTAAGCAAAGTAAATTTTTAGCGGAATATATTAATCTTAATACCGAATTGAGAAAGAAAGCAGTAACACCTTTTCAACAGGACTTATTTAAACTCATGAATAATTCTGTCTTTGGGAAAACTTTAGAAGATACTGAGCGTAGAGTAAACATCAAATTAGTGAATCAATGGCAAGACGATACCAATCGAACCAATCGATCTATCTCTGCGGCAAAGTTAATTTCACGACCAAATTTTCACAGTGCTACCATTTTTACTGAAAATTTAGTAGCCGTTCAAATGAAACCGGAAAGAATTATTCTAGACAAACCCATTTACGTAGGCTTTGCCGTTTTAGAGCTTTCTAAAAGTCATATGTACCAGTTTCATTACTCTGTAATAAAGCCTCACTACGGACACAGAGTGCAGTTATGTTATACGGACACTGACAGTTTTATTTATGAAATACAGACAAAAGATGTATACAGGGATATAAAACAATATTTCTTGCGTTATTTCGACACAAGTAATTACTCTTCGCAAAACCAGCACGGTCTTCCGATTATAAACAAGAAGGTACCGGGTCTGTTCAAAGACGAACTTGGCGGACGTATTATGACTGAATTTGTAGGGCTAAGATCAAAATTGTACTGCATCAAAACTGAATCTGATGTTATCAAAAAGGCAAAAGGTATTAAAAAGAATGTTATCAAACATTTGAAGGTATCCGATTATGGTGATGTATTACTTAATGATAAATTAGTGCGCCGAAAAAATATTCTATTTAAATGTATTAAACATAATATTTTTACCCAGACAGTTAATAAAATTGCTTTGTCAAATGCTGATGACAAACGTTTTATAATGCATGATAAAATTTCCACTAAGGCATGGGGTCATAGTTCCTTATTGTAATAAGTGCTTTACCTTATGCTGTAATAAATATTATTGTTACTGTAACTGTAAATTGTACTTAGTTAGTTTTATGTTATAAGATATAAATAAATATATATCATATTTAACACAAAACTTATGGTTTTATTTAAAACACATAAAAATTATTATAACACATAACCTAATTTTCATCATCATCATCGTCAGCCTATCGCAGTCCACTGCTGGACATAGGCCTCTCCAGTTGCTCGCCACCTAGGACAAACATCAGGAGGATATACCCATAATCGCCACGCTGGGCAGGCGGGTTGGCGATCGCAGGGCGTAGCTTCTCGCTCCGGTGACGCTGCTGCCCGTCATCGGTCTGTGGTATCTAAGCCTTCAATTGTGATGGTTATACCGCCACCAGTCGGTTGCCAGCGCCTCGTTTGTTATTCGGCAGGATGCACCACGGGCAGGTGAGGTTGGCTTGGAGTGGAAAGATGATAGACCGCTCCCTTACATCCCATCAACCTAATTTTACGCAATAATAAAATTTGCGCTGATACAAAGCATTCGTTCTTTTTGCAGATTCATCGATTTTGCAATAAAGTAGGTCATCCCCGCCACTAATCATATTCAACATTGGCACTAGAGCTCATTCGTTTCATATTTTTCAACACGTTCGGACAAGCGTCAGATTAAATTACAATGTAAGTATACAATATTTCTAAGAATTTGTCATTGGTATATTATTGTATTTTAATACAAGCACTAACAACTGTTTTACTTTTCAGATCATGGACAGCTCGAGTGATACTAACATCATGCTGTCTCAGTATACATATGATCCCTGGGAGGGGCTAACGCAAGCCTGTCAAGAAGGTATGGATAGACCTGAGATGTCCGAGCCTCACACCTCGCGGGAAAAGAAGGTTCGGCGGAGGGGCGAGGCAAAGAAGAAACGACCTAGTACAGCAAAGTCCTATGTTATCAGCAGGGAGCGCTCCAGAGGCATTCGGTTGATACAGATACGAGTGTGTGACCTGACCAGCGAGCCATCCCGTTTGATGGCGCAGGACCTGGACTATAGTGACAGTGAGGACAATGTGGTGCTAAAAGCGCAATACATAGTGACTGAACAAATTGACGAAATTATGGATATGACTGATACAGTGATAAGAAAAATATCAAAAAAGTTGTGTAATGATTGTCTTTAATTTTAGGTATATGTAATGTAATTTTAGGTATTTGTAGAGTGTATATTGTAATTAAAGAATAAAAGTATATGAATAAAAAAGGTTTATTATTTTATCACCTTTTAAGTAAGTATACATAGGTACGAATTAATTCTTACTTTAGGGTTCTTAAATTAAAGACAGTAATTCATTTTTACATAGTTTATTAAAAAATTATAGAGTCACTTTATTTTCAACACACCATTTCTTTATACATACTACATTTTTTAATGCACAAATATTTTTATGATAACAACAATTATATAACGTTGTGTTATTTGAACAATAAATATTACAAAGCATATTTAGGTTAGGAGCACTTAAATTACTTATATCTAAATTACAATTTTCTTTACCAAATATATCTTGCACCCACTTAACTTTTTCTTCTCCTTTTACTATAATCTTTTTGTCGATTAAATATGGTTTTATAATTCTTCTAAATTCTCTGTAGTCTATATACCCTTCACTCCACCTATAGCCCCTGTTCTTTTCTATCCACCACACATGTTTACGTTCTTTCTCAGTTAGTGAAATATAAGGATATGGAGGCTTTATTAAAAACGTTTGAGTATATTCTAAACTAGCTATAGCAAACTCTTTTACAATAAACTCATTTAACTTGTTTTTAAATCCTTGTAAATCTACAACTATCGTATTGGTATTCATGATATTTTTCTTACAATGTTACTTAGAGGTTTATACTCGAATACACAATCGTTTAAAATCAAACAATATGCAGCCGTCTGGTCTGGTATTTCGGTGTCTGTTTCAAACTCAACTCTCACGTCGATAGAACCTTTCAATGATTCCTGCTGACGAGAACAGTCTATTACGAACAAAGGTGCGATTTTTTGGAATTCTTTAACACCCATCACAGGTTCAGGTCGGCGTCCGTGATAAGACTGTTGAAATCTAGCGTATTGCTCGTATAATAAATCAAATTTATGATCCGAAAAGTTTATATTCAATCCTTCATATGGATAATACGATGAATTTAAAAACACTTTTACATCCCGTATATCACAATGATCAAACTCAGCCATTGATGCACCAGCTTGTTGTTTTCTATTGGTCTGCAAAGCGATCACTACAAATCGTGGCT